>WHNR01000242.1:0-65289 GCA_009859135.1 Formica selysi
ACCTAACCGGTAGGCGAGGGGTCCGCGGAGAGGGGGAGGGGGACCGCGCGGCGAAACCGATAGTGAGGGACCCGCGGGGAAGAGGGGGATCGCGGCGAAACCGATAGGCGAGGGACCCGCGAGAAGAGGGGACGCGATTGCCGCGAGGAGGGCGTGGGAGAAGGATAGCGCGAGGCGTCCATATGAGTGCGTAAGACAAGGATAGCGTTTGCATGCACGTTGGAGAGAGAGAGAGAGAGAGAGAGAGAGAGAGAGAGAGAGCGAGAGAAGAGAGAGAGAGAGAAGAGGAAGAGAGAGAGAGAGAAGAGAGAGAAGAGATAGCGCGAGGCATGCACTTGGGAGAGAGAGAGAGATAGCGCGAGGCATGCACTTGGGAGAGAGAGAGAGAGAGAGAGAGAGAGATGAGAGAGAGAGAGAGAGAGATAGCGCGAAGCATGCACGCGATGATACGGCGTTCGCAAGGCGGTGTGAGAGAGATAGCGCGAGGCATGCACGCGTGTAGGAAAAGGATAGCGTCCGCATTGGCGTGGGAAGGATGACGTTCGCATGCATGTGGGAGAGAGAGAGACAGCGCGAGGCATGCATGGACGTGGAGAAAGGAGGCTCAGAAATAATCAACATTTTTTTTATATAATAATTAATAATAATTTATTCAAAAATTTGTGTATAATATAATTGTGTGTGTGTGTGTGTGTGTATGTGTGTTTAAAAAAAAATATATATATATATATATAAAATATAAAAAATAAAATAAAAATAATAAAATAATAATAAAAAATAATAATGATAATAATAATAATGCGGCGCTCCATCTGAAACAGAAAAAATACAAGTCTTATTAGTATAAGATTTAATTTTTATAAATCTAATATAAATTTTTAAAAAAATAGATACTTACAATTAATTTTTCGACCTCTTGCTCGGAGGCTCGTCCCACGGTTCTTCCACCACGTCTTCCTCGTAGGGCTCGAGCCCGAAGAGACGTCTTAACGCCAAATAGAGGCCGTCGGGGCCGTTATGCTCCCACACATCCTCGCGGAAATAGCGCTCTTGCCGCCGCAACATTCGCACATCTTGTCGATGTTCTATGTTAATGAAACCGGGAATCCGGATCTCACGAGTAAAGTCGTACTATAAATTAAATTAAATCAAATTATAATATATATTATAAAATAATTATATATTATAAAACATAATTTTAATATAAACATAATTTTAATGTAAAACAAATATTACTTACTCTTTGAAATACTACGAGATTCAACAGGGCTCTCAACAGCCCATTGCGAGATCCTCCGCCCACCATGCCGCGTTCCATCGACCCCGTTGCAATACCAAGTTTATTAGTGACGGCATTTTGAATATTTTCACTTAGACACTTAAGACACTTTTAATTTGTCAGACTGTCGGACACTTTATGACGGACACAACGGATAGACATTGTCTCAACATTTTAGAGTAGGGATGAATCACTTACGAAGAACGCTTACTCTCAGCACATGATAAGAAAACAAAAGTTAGCATGTTTCCACAGACAACTATTTAAAGTCTTTTAAATATGAATAATATATTATTATAATATGTAAACCACTATCGAACGGCTATTGAACGGATATTGAACGGCTATCGAACGGCTATCGAACGGCTACCCGAAACGGCTTTGGAACGGCTATCGAACGGCTATGAACGGCTTACCGAACGGCTTTGAACGGCTGTCGAACGGCTATGACGGTTTTTGAACGGCTTTGAACAGCTATCGAACGGCTATCGAACAGCTTTGAACGGCTATCGAAAGGCTATCGAACGGCTTTGAACGACAAAACAATTATTTATACACCATTCAAATATTTAAAGTCTATGTGCATGTACTGAAATGTAACATCTGTAGTCTGATAAGGTGGCTGACGCCGCTATCTAACGTCACGTACTGAAATTTAATACTCGCATACTGGATAAGAAAGAGGAAAAGGGAAGAACAAAAGAGAATAAAAATATATTTTAACAATAGTTTATTCTAAAAAATGTTTGGGTGAATCTTATGATGATTCGTCCACCAATTGAATATTTTAAATACATTTTGTAAAGCGCAATTTTTCAAATGTTTTTCACAGCGCATAGTATTAGTAACATCTAGCTTATTTAACGATATGATATCTTCATAGTCCGCATCCAAGGTCTCAATAATAACGTCTTTCTCGCATCATCGTCAAGTATATCGGCCAGCTATTCTCGTTTTTCGTGTCCTTTAACGTACACGATAGGAGATGCTCCATTTTCCTCTTCCGCCGCACCCATCACAGCTCTCGTAATCAAACGCCTGGCGAAGCTGTATGGAACGTTTCCATCCTCCCATTGAAGCCCATGGTGATGTCCGATTAGCCATGAAGCTTGGCATCTCTCAGATTTTGTAAGCGCACGCCATGGTACGGGACTTGCAAAAAAGTAGTGAAAAAGAACAAATCCATTTCTCAGTATCGCTACTTCCTTCACGACAAAGTTTCTCCCGATAATGAATCCTTGCAGATCCACAAACGTTGGCGCGATCATGCTGATAATATTACTGTACGATTGCAAGAACGATGTACGACTGCTGTCGATCGTCAAAATTTCAATCTTTATATATTTTTGACATTGGAGGGGATATTTGCTGATCTAGGTAATTTTACGAACTACGTTGGTCAATGGGCAATATTCGACAACGCGATCGTGCAAGATGAGACAATAGGCGGTGGTATTTGCTGGTATATCCTCCTTGCACTCAAACTCTAATCTCACGTCCACGGTGGAATTTTTGACAGACTCGTTTTGTCGCGAGCAATCGATAACCGCGAGAGGACCGCAATGTAAAAATTTTGAAATGTTTAATAGCACATCATCATTATCACATCCGTAATAAGATTTGCGAAAACGAGAGTACATATCGAACAAGAGGGCGAATCTATTTTTATCGAAATCTAAATTCAAATCATCGTAGGGATAAAATTCCGAGTTTAGATAGAGTTTAACGTTGGTCAATTTGCAGTCGTCGAATGTAGTAATATCTTTTGACACAGCATTTTTTCTGCCAGTCTGCAGCGCAAAGATCACGTATCGCGGCTTCTCCAGCTGAGAGGCGGCTTTCACAGTCCACGAATGCTTAGTCGTATTATGCAATAGAGGAAATTCGTATAGATCCCAAGAGCAAAAACTCATATTCAAGTATCGCCCGCTTTCCAACGCGCGTAGCAAGGATAGTTTATTGACCTCGCTCAATATTACATGAGGCATACGCCATTGTATCTTGAATAATTCGATATCAGCTTCAGCCGAAGCATGTCCAAATATGCAATTGTTGTCGTTGCGCGAACGTATCAGAATTAATTCGTGACGAGCGTTGATCACAACTCGCTTATAATCTTCGCAAAAACCCAATAGTAGGTTTAGCGGCACGCAAAGATTGAAGTAAGCTTCAGCAGCATTATGCGACATATTCCACGCAGCATTCTCCAAGATTTTACCTTTCTCGGTTGTTAGAGAGACATAGTTTTTAATCGTGGAAGTTATTCCAACGTTTCTGTTGCGGTCAATCTCCACACCGTCGAGTTCATATCGAAGTTCATCAAACATAAACGCGACACAATTGTTTCCCAATACCACTCTTGCTCCTTCATCTACTTTACGCACCTTCAACTTTCCCTCGACGTATAGAAAACTTTCACATGGTAACGTGTACAAATCTTGATGTTGTATCGGTATCCGTATCTCGTCGCTATATCCAAGCGTTGTGTTGGCGTATGGATTGTACGTATGAGTCTCAATCTTGACGATACGATCGTCAAAGATCGGCTCGCCTCCGATATTCAAGATGTCAATCATATCGTTCAAGTATTTCGTACGACGAATCCCAATGATTTTAAAAACTCGCGATTCAACGCGCTGAGCTTATTTTTAGCGTAACCAGATATCTGATTATTGTCACCCGATACCGCAGTCACTCGCCTTCTCGCAAAAATATTGTCCCTCGTAAAGATATTGTCTCTCGCGTGCTCCGTGCTTTCGTTCAACACAAGCATTTCATTTGTCAAACGCTTTATTTTTGCCGCCGCCGTATATGCAATCTTACGGTAATTTCCTCTCCTCGAAAATCGAGCAATTGTCCTTCTTGATCAACAATGCGTATCGTTAAATCAGTAATGCTCCGTGCGACGATCGGTAGATAAATGATCTGTGCTGTCGTTTCCGATATCTTATATCCTGGCGGCACGCTCGGTGAAAATTCATGTATCGTGTGTACGCGCTTGTCATTGCTGTACGCGCCAATGGATACGCTGCATTCTATACGAATAATATTTACGCTAATAATATTTATCGGTACATCCGATTCGTGCCATATCCGAGGCTGTAATATACGATTCGACGAGAATCCCAACAACGATCCAACGTTGCCCCGGTTTACTAAAATTTATTCTATAGACACATTTGATTTCACTTTTTAGCGTATTATGATTAGCGCGAAGCATTATTGGATATTCATCGTGTTCTTCGCCATCAACAATATCGTTGGAATCAACTATGCGTCGATGTCGCAAAATTGCACGTCGGAGATATTCGTTTATTGCGTGTAATTCGTACGATCCTTCGGGAATCGTAATTTCCTTATCGTCGTTATCAAAATAAAATTTATTATTCCAAGAATTCACGTTCGATATCGTATGATAAGTTTCAAAATCCGTTAAACCAAGCTCGTAATCGCCATCGTTTAAATCTATAGCTGGAAAGTAGCTTACAGCAAGAACGCTACTCTTGCCGGTCAACGTAAGCGTGAGTGACATGCTGGAAAACTGTCGAACGAATACTGAGTCGCGACGGTGAATTGTCAGGCTTTAAATTCATATCGATCATCGACCGTTTGAAGAAATCGAAGACACAATTGTCCACAAATACTTTGATTATAATTTTGATAGGCCGTGTGATTGTATTCTATATTTGCAACATTCAGTCCAAAATATCGCACTAATTCCTTGGGCGGTCGAAGATTTCCAAAACTATCGAAATATACCACACGATCTCCCCTCTTTGCATATGCAACCCAATGAGTACCGAAACCATCGACGTCATCCAAATTGACGATACCGCTCTCATTTCGCCGTATACCGTTTATCGGTAAATTATTGCGCATGAAAACGCCTCTAAAAAATTGTATACGCATACGTCTTGCAAGTTGTTCCAATTGTACATTAGTTGTTACACCGGCAGGCATTTTTATTTTGACGTTTTTTTTTCTTGGCCGCTGTTGAGAACCCTCGTCCGCGCTTGTATGGAGCGAGATAAAGACCGTGACCTTCCATGGCGCGATTATGACGCTGCATTTCTTCGAGCTGACGTTGCGCCGCCTTGCTATCGTTCACCGCCTTCGCGATTCCCGCTGCTCCGCCAGCCAACGAACCGAGAACTCCCAATAATGGTAAAATGAATAAGATACCACCGCGCTTCGCTATAGGAAGTATTCGTTTTTTCGCAGTCTTTTTCTTCATCGATGATTTTTTTGTTTTCATCCCCATACTGAATTTTGTCTTTGCTTTCATAGCCGCCCAAACAGCTGTAGCGGCTGCTTTCTCACCAATAGTCGAATCTCTCGCGGTAATACGTGTTCGCGCTTTCGTGGCGAGTATATTATCCGCAACGTGTCGTTGACCGAGATCGTTGCTTCCAGAATAAGCTATGTCGTGCTCGCGACACGCGGCATCCAATGGATTGATACCTCGATCGCCTCTAGCCAATCGCGTTTCTAAATGAGTTCCCGGTCCGCAAAACTGATAGCCTGGAATATGTAATTCGAGGAAGTGCGTTTATCACACGATTCAACAAACCGCTACCTCTTATAATTTTTGCTGGCATTTGCCACAATCTTTTATTAACGGTGTTGGACCGTCGAAATGTGTTTGTTAGCACGGCAAATTATAATGTCGCGTGCATCGACGATACTGTTGAACCTCTGAGTCAGCTTTTATATGTTCGGGAAGCTTGTCCCACAATTGTTCCACGTAGCTACCAAAGTCTCGCAGTAAAACAATCTTGGGGATAATCTGTAACTGCTCGGTGGTAAGCTCGAGAATATCGCTGTCAACCGATAGAAGAAGAAACATTTTTGAGACTGAGCGGTTTCGATTCGGTGCACTTCTATAAATAGGGCCCCGATGACTCATTTTCCAAAATCTGATTTGAGACTCGCGAGAGCAAACATGCGGTTCGCGCGACAAGCGACGATAATCAAAGTGATAAATTTTGACGATAAAACACGAGTAATGTCCGAGAAAGAAATACGCAAGCATGGAAACATGCTGCCGACTACTATACGCGGTATCATTTGCGGTCCTTCGAATTGCGGTAAGACTAACGTGTTGATAAGTTTGATAGAAAGTCCACACGGTGTACATTTCGAGAATGTGTACGTATACTCGAAATCACTTCAACAACCGAAATATCGATATTTGGAAAATTTGCTATTATCGATCGATGAAATTGGTTATTTTACATTCTCTAATAATAGTGACGTTATTCCACCGAGCGAGGCGCTTCCGAATTCCATTTTTATCTTTGGCGACGTGGCATGCGATAAGCAAGATACGATAAGAGAGTACTTTGCAATGGGTCGACACTCGAGCGTCGACTGTTTCTATCTTTGTCAAACGTATGCCAAGATACCCAAGCATCTTATACGGGACAATGCAAATTTACTGATTTTATTTAAACAAGATGGTACAAACTTGAAACATGTATACAACGATCATGTAAATACTGACATGTCTTACGGCGATTTTCGCGCATTCTGTCAGAAATGTTGGCAACACGAGTATGGATTTGTAGTGATTGATAAAGACAGTTTACAGACTAATGGACGATATCGAAAAGGATTTAACGATTTTGCAATACCGTAAAGTGGTTAGTCGCTATCGATACATCGATCGAGCAACGTCTAAAATTTTCGTCCGAGCGCAACATGACGACGACGATTGACAGTGACGATCGTGAGAAGATTGCGAGAGAGATTGTAAAAACGAGCGAATCAATCCGCAAAAAATATCGTTCTTTAAAAACCGGTCAAATGGAGGAAGACGTCGCATTGGAGAGGTACTTTAAACCAATTATCGAACCTCTAAAACAACTTGTCGAAAATACAATCAATGTGGAATCTAATGAAGCGAAAATCGAACCATCGAGTATGCTCGAAGACAAGCATCTGAAAAAAGAGTCTGGAACAAAGCGAACAAGGTCAAATATATCATTGAACGATTCGCTAATAACTTCTACTCCAAATCAATCAAAACGTAAGCGGATGAAACAATTATCGAATGTGGTTGCTTCTACTCCGATAAAAGATGTACAATCGAGTCAAATATTGTACGAAAGATCGTCTCCGTATGTGGAAGAAATTTTCGAATCTACGCCTGAAACGCTTGTGACGTCAGTTCAATATCAATTACAAACATCCGAGGGTCAAAATACATTGCGCGAACATTTGGGTCCACTAGGGCAAAAATATGTGGGAGCTATTTTGAGTCAAGATAAAAATATCAGTATGGATTATGTTTACGGTGTTAAATTTTGCAACGAAGGAATGATGCTTGGTGATAAAATTTTTGATGTGGATAAAGATGACAATATAATTATCGGTGGAGTAAGATACGTGGGAACAACAGGTCTCTACGAGTTGATTTTCAAGAGAATACCCGACGGTGACGTATACAATGACGATGATAAAATTAAATACAAAAATATATTACTGGAGACAAATGCGCATAGACGTGGCAATGATATGCGTAATCCATTGTTAAGTAACAAGGGATACATGTATAAAAATATAATAGCGCCATTAATCTCTATTAAAAATATAATAGCGCCTGGAAAAAAAGCTGGAAGAGGTATAAACATACCGCGCGCTATGGCGTTAAACGATAATAAGATCGATTATGTGCATTGGAATGATCCCAACGAGTTGGTAGATCGCTTGCGATTGCTGGAAGCTTCGCGTCAAGCCGGCAACAATGCCCACGACAATAAAATATTATCAATTATCGAGGAACTTTACGAAGCTGGCCTTATTATAAATTAATCTATGCGTCGGCGAAACGAGTCAGTCTGTCATTATTGTTTGTATCGAAATGTCGATTAATAAATTTGGATTATCGTTGGGAACACCAAACAACTCATACTATCAATGGAATGGATCACTAAGAAATTACGTGCGCGATAACGCTCTGTGTCAGACAGCCTCCGGCTTTGACGCAATGTCGCGCAAGATACGACGGGTAGCGCGACCGGAAGATGATACTGATGCCGCAAACAAACAGTACGTGAAAATACGTGTCAAGCCTTTAGAAGATAGACTGGAAGAACTTGAGAAAAAAATAATCACGCTCGACACGAATGTGCAAACGCTGCAAATAATGATGGATGAGATGCAGAAAATGCTTTGGTATGCAATTCACGCGCAGACTACATCTAATTCAGCGCAGGAGAAGAAAGATATATAAAGAATATACGTGGAGGAATTATCTCATTATTGCAAATTATGCCTCGATCAAATATGTCGCAAAAGACCTCTGAAAAACAGCTGCTCGTGGAAGAATTGCATGTTCCAGCGAGAAAAAATTTCCCGCGTAGACGTGTCATAGTACACGGATACGACGATCTGTGGCAGGCGGACGGGGTCGAGATGCGTCCATATGCACGATTCAACAAAGGCTACAACTACATACTCACAGTTATCGATGTGTTGAGCAAGTATGCGTGGGCTGTACCGCTCAAGAGTAAGAGTGGAAACGAGATGTCGGATCGCAAAGATAATTCGAGACGATGGAAGATGCCCGAAAAATTTTCAAACCGACAGAGGAAAAGAATTTTACAACGCAAATGTATAGAAACTCGTGAAGAAGCATAGCATTAATCATTATTCGACGTACTCTGTCATGAAAGCCTCGGTCGTGGAACGATTCAACCGAACGTTAAAGAACAATATGTGGAAAATGTTTACGCTTAATGGAAATTACAGGTGGATCGCCGCGTTGTCCCGGCTCGTTGGAGAGTACAATGCGCGAAAACATCGCACTATCGGTATGAGACCTATCGATGTTACCCCCGCGATCGCCGATAAACTTTTAAATACGGTATACAGCAACGTAAAGATTGCGGCACCGGCAAGATTCAAAGTAGGCAATCCGGTACGCGTGAGTAAAGTCAAGACCATCTTTAAGAAAGGTTACACGCCAAATTGGTCGACCGAAGTGTTTAAGATCGTTAAAGTGCAGAAAACTAATCCCGTGACCTATGTACTCAAAGATTCGCGCGGAAATCCCATCGCCGGCGGATTTTACGAATACGAGTTACAACGCGTTGCTAATCCCGACGTACATCTCGTGGAAAAGGTGATACGCAAAAAGGGTGACGAGGTTTATGTGAAACGGCTGGGATTTGATGCTACACACAACTCTTGGATAGATAAAAATAATATATTATAAATATAAACAATATTGTACACTTTATAAAATATACATATAATTTACAATAAATATACATATAATTTTAATGTACAATAAATAAACGTAATTTTTATTTACAATCAATATACATGCTTTTTATTTACAACGGTATTTTGTAATGTCCCCACGGTAGCGTGTCGGTGGTTTCGGGTACGATATACCGCTTATCATCGTACGGACTTAGAGCAATTTTTGTCTCGCGAATAGTGTATACTTCGTGTAATTTAGATCTTATACACGACTGCTGACGCGTCATTTCAATCTCTTCGTTCAAACACCGCGTGTAATCGTCGAATGTTATCGTTCTCGCGACAACGTTACTCTTGACGCCTTTTATTTTTTTCGTATCCTTTTTACCATCTATTCGTAACGCGTACATCTTTGCCCTAAGCCCGACGCATTCGGTCATGATGGCGCCATTATTTTCATCCTTCATTAATCCCGGTATCTTTTTATTCGCGAGCGGTATACCGTACACATTGTCCACCGCATAATCGCTGGTATCGAATCTGTCGACGTTGCTCTTTATATTCTCATATACATCTTCACACTCGATGTGATATATGAGACTGTCGGTGTCGGTGTACATGACTTTACATTTCTCTCGATACATAGGTACCATATAATCTTGGTGAAACTCGTACAAACATGTCTTGGATATGTCGAGTATACACATACCCACGTAGATTGGTTTATTAAATTTCACCTCGAGATTGTGCAATTCAACGGCGATCAGATTCTCCGAAAACACGCTTCTACTATGAAAATTTGGTTTTGCGATCATCGCCTCTGCGCCATATCTTCCATCCCAATGTGTCACGAGCTTAATATTAACGTGATTGCGCACATTTTCCATCGTTTTGCCAAATACCGCATTATTCATTAATTTATATAAATTTTCTTCAAAATCATTTTTCGCGAGTGTTCGGAATTGTGTATTGAGTTCGATATAACTGCGAAGCCATGGAGATTGCGAAAACTGTAATATTCGATGTATTTTTGTAACGCGAAGTCCGTGTCGCGTGCATTGCTGCAGGTTGCGATAGTGTATTACGTAACGCTTCTTATCATATAAAGTTGCGAGCAGCTTATCCTGCCGCTTACCAGGTGGTTTGTCGCGTGTCGGGCAAAACGGTAGGTCAGTGTGCGCATCGTGAACACGTTGCGGATACTCGAGATCGACTTCAAGGATGTAGCCTATAGGCGAATCGAGCGCGATCGATGATGTATCAAAATCGGATACGTCGTCGACCCATCGAAAATCTGCATAGGGCAAAGGTTGACACATTGCCCATCCGTACAAATTATTTACATCAAAGTACGTGAGATATGATGAAGGTTTCGATGGATCGTACGATTCCATATACTTGTTATTAGCATGTGCGTATCTGTTGGAACATTGACTCAAACCACCGCGTATTCCGCGTTCGATGAATAAAATCATGTCGATAACTGTAAGCAATTCGAATGTAATATTCGTATGTTTCAACATGGTGTCCCACGTGTATCCGGGAAGAGTATAGTAATACGCGGGGTCGAGCCCATAACTTTTAATACAACTCTCGCGGAAATTTTCAAAAATGTCTGCTAATAACAATACATCAATTTTGAGATACAAGTCGCTATATTCGCCCAGCGTTCGAATGGAGAACCGCTCCCACACGTTCTCGGCGTGCGCGTAATCGCTCTCGGGTATTGTGTCACCGGTCAAGGAACTGTAAAATGATTCGCGCGGTGGTAAACACGTATCTTGCAACCTGTCGACGCAGTCAATATATTCGTACGGAAAGACGCCCTTCCGTGTTAATAAATTGAAATTGTCATTTGATAAATTTTGAAATTCAGATTTTAAAATTTTGAGTTTGTCTTTATTCAAGAATGATGCCAATTTATCGAGACTAGCTGTGAGAAATTTATACGAATCGATAAAACGCAATTTAATATGATTTTGTGATTTCTCTCCGCCAAGTTTAACATTTTTCGTAAACGATATATATTTTTCTTTTGTTATCGGAAGTATTTCAATTTCCCCTTCGAACGCTGTAGCTATTTCCTTTATAATAAAATGTGCGTCGTAACCGGATAAATTATGAAAAACTATTGGAATGCAAAAAGAATCTTTATAATTTAAATTGCAATTTGAATGCGCGGGACCTCTGTATCGCCCCGTCAGATGACAATGATCGCGTACGCGTGTATCGTCTTGTACAAATGGTTTCTCGCATATATGGCATTGTGTCGCGTTGTGAAATTTTTCACATTCATCAGATGTTAAATTTACCATGGGGACATTAGCTGATAAAATACTTTTTACACGCTGCGCTAAATTTTTTAGTTCTTCGACGAACCATGATATGCAATCGATATCGCGACGGGAATGATACGCGGATAACGAATCGTCGTACGAGCAATGTACATAATAAGCAATACTAAATACTTTATGATGTTGGTAATTTCTCTCTTCCTCCGTCTTCTCCAAAACACACTCCAAGTCGGCGTACACGACGAAAGGAAGCCGCTCTTTCCGATTATAATTGTTGAACGTGAGCCACTTGTCCTTATCGCTCGGTAATCGGATAGCGCACTCGTTCATCTCTCGACAGTCCACCGTATGTGATTGCAATTTGTCGTCCGAGCCAAAGTAGTGCAAACATCTGTAAAAGAAATAATTTTTATTTTTGTTCAATTATTTGTACAATGTATTTTTATTAAATATATACGTACCGATCGCAGATATGTATTTGGCTTTTATGTTTACTCAATTGCGAGCTCACGAGGCGGGATAGATTCTTGATCCACGCGAAATGTCCAACATTGTTGTCTTCCACGTACAGCAAGTTGACGTGTTTGTCTCTTTTCAGCTGACTTAGACGTATCGGGACAATGTTCTTTATGATACTATACACATTGATTGAAATATCGTTGGCAAGTTCGAATTTATTAATTTGATTCACAGTCACTGGAAACTCAATGTCCTGGAGATTCAGCACTGTTGTATAATGCGGGTACGAAGATTCCCGATCCACTTTCAATTTAGCTGGATGTAGAGCGGCGACCACAGACCACGCGAAACACGCATTGTCATTAGATTGCACGTTGATTACCGCTCTCTTCATCATTATCGCCCGCGGTAATTTTATATGACATCCCGCGCGCAAAGGATTATATTTATTTATATTTACAGTTAAATCGAGTATTCGCGACAATGCCCACCCGCTATCACGTTCTTGAAATTCTTCGAGCGAGGCAAGGGTGGGCTCGACAACGCGCCGCTCGTACCATTCGCGTAAATCGGTTGTGTGAAAGAGTTCATAGTTTCCGGTATTGATACTTTTATTTGCGCGTTTATCACCCGTCACAAATTCACCATTGAACACGGTATTAACTTTCACACTACAATGTTTTTTCAGCACGGTTTGCACGTGTTCGAGTACAATGTCTTTGGCATCCTCGAAAAATTGACGAGGCTCGATATGATTATGATTTATAACCGCACCAGTTAATATGCGGCTCTCGAACGCCGTATCGATCTCTCGCCAAATCAATCCATATTGTCGCATGCTGCATCCTGCACCCGCATGTACAAAACGCCTGCGTAATGAGTTCTTCAATCCCTCGAGTCGTGCGATTCGGGCAATCAGCGATTGTCGAATCCCGATCGATAATCGTGGACGTTTGATTCGACTTTGCTCTTCCGCCGATTCGATATATTCGTCGCATCGTTGCTCCCACGCAACGTACTCCTCTATCGAATTCACCCATGTAGATTGCTCGCGCAGATTTCGTTCGGCACTGTTTTCCGCCATATTTCCAAAATTTATGTCAATAATTTTGCTAACAAGACGCACTTACTAGTAGCTCTTTTCTCTTGGCGAAAATACTGACAGGGTGTGCCTCTTTACCATGATTTTATATTCTATCTTGATGTCTCTTTCTATCATGTGTATCAACTAAATCTTTATTTCGCGGTTTGTCACGTACATTTTGACTAATGTCGATTATTGCATTTTTGTCGTCTAGAGATGATGTCATCTCAGCCAAGATGCATCGCGAAAGTTTCAAATTACACGCTGTCCAAGTATGTTAGTGCAATTTAATCATGAGGATTATCCTTATATTTCACGATTTTGTCATGTTTTGACACGCGCGTTTGAATTCTGATATCTAGGATGATGTCATCGCGAAGCAGCCGCACATCGGCGCTTGAAAATTTTATATTACGTTGCATTTTTTGTGCATCAACTAAATCTTTATTTCGCGGTTTGTCACGTACATTTTGACTAATGTCGATTAATGCATTTTTTTTGGTCGTCTAGAGATGATGTCATTTCAGCCAAGATGCATCGCGAAAGTTTCATATTACATGCTGCTGTCCAAGTATGTTAGTGCAATTTAATCATGAGGATTATCCTTATATTTCACGATTTTTGTCATGTTTTGACACGCGCGTTTGAATTCTGATATCTTGGATGATGTCATCGCGAAGCAGCCGCACATCGGCGCTTGAAAATTTTATATTACGTTGCATTTTTGTGCATTCCGCTAAATCTCACACCTGGAGGTGATGTCATCGCGAAGCAGCCGTACATCGGCGCTTGAATGGAAAAATTGAAAAAATATCGCGTCGGCGATAATCCCCACCACATTGCAATTTTGCAACGCTAATACATATTTTAAATATGTTTAATACGTTCAGTATTGCATCGACCACTTGTGTGAAAGTTCATAGAAAATGTATCCTACTGAAGGAAGCCTCATGAATTATTACGTTCCGATTCAAGATGCTGATGAAACTTCACCGTGTAAGAAGAAGAAATGTAACAAGTAAGTTTTAATTAACTTAAAGAATTTTTTATACTTTTTAAATATTTTTTACATCTTTTAAATATTTATATAAATAATATTTTTTACTCCCTAGCATTTCATCCGAGCCTCGTCGTGCAGTTCGTATACTCGGAAGACGATACGCCTTAACCCCGACGTCATACAAATATTTGGACATTGGAATAAACGTTGGAGCTGTATCTTGCGTGGAATTGATTCTCGGCGATAATCGGGGCAATCAAATAATATTGCCTTTTGAAACATGGAAATCGCTGATGCAGAAACGTGGGGACATTGAACAGCTTCTACAATCGACTGAAATCCCATTGCGGGTCCGAGATTTAACATTCGAAGTGGTTAAAATATCTAATTCGAATATTATAAAAATAGGATTATCCAATAATTCTTTATATATGAAACCGCCAACCCTATTCTATTTATTAGATTTTGAAAAATGCATAGATCATATGTATTACTGGCTATGTGAAAATACGCATATTGTTAATGAAAAATTCAAACAATTTGTAACTGTTTTACAACAGAATAATATCGCTAATGTATGCGACGCTGCAAAAGCGATACGTGAAAGTGATATGTTTAACGGTGAATCGCTTATAGATTGCGAGTTATTGACATGTGCTGTAAATGATATTCTTCACGATGCTTGTAATAAATAAGTTATTTTACTATTTATCTGTGAATTTAATTATTTAACCCATCCTTTATGTATGAATAAAAACTGTGTAATAGATATGTACAGTCTGCAAAACTTAAATCTTTCTCTCGACATACTCTGCTTAAGATGTAGAAAAGTGATGAGGTAGATGAGGTGTGATACTCCAGTTAGAAGGAGACAAAAGAACCATAGAAACGGTGAATATAAAAAGTATTTTTTGTGCAATAATTAAGAGAGAGAAATACATTTCTCAATAAATTCTATCTCGCGCTGTCTCTCTCTCTCCCACATGCATGCGAACGTCATCCTTGTCTTACGCTCATATGGACGCCTCGCGCTATCTCTCTCTCTCTCTCTCTCTCTCTCCAACGTGCATGCAAACGCTATCCTTGTCTTACGCTCATATGGACGCCTCGCGCTATCCTTCTCCCACGGCTCCTCGCGGCATCGCGTTCCCTCTTCCTCGCGGGTCCCTCGCCTATCGGTTAGGACGCGGTCCCCCTCCCCCCTCTCCGCGGACCCCTCGCCCATCGGTTAGGACGCGGTCCCCCTCCCCCCTCTCCGCGGACCCCTCGCCCATCGGTTAGGACGCGATTCCCCCGCGTGACGTCATACCCCCCGCGACGGTTTCCCCTCGCCCCTCACCCCCCCTCAGAGGACCTGGGTTAGAACCCGCATAGCTATACTACTGACGTAATTCCTTCAACGTAGCTTTTGCTCGCTGCGTCGGCGTCCTCCTCCGGCTTAGCCAGACGCTTTATCTTGCGCTCTCTCGCGTCGTATTCGACGGAAGAGCTTAGACACAGCGCGTTATCGCGCACGTAATTTCGCAGAGATTCGATAGCCGGACGTAGTCTTCCGGTTCTCGCGTCATAGCCGCGGTTTTTTAAAGACGTGCCGAATTTGCTCACGGACATCGCGAATTCCACGCACGACTGCGGCGATCGTCGATGCGACGGTTCGATTTATACTATCGCTCCCGTTTCGCGAAGCTCCTCGATTATCGATAGAATCTCGTTTTCGTGAGCGTTGTTGCCAGCTCGACGCGAAGCGTCCAGCAATCGCAGACGATCCACTAATTCGTTTGGATCGTCCCAATGAATGTAATCGATTCTATCGTTCGTGACTCGCATGGTTGACGGTACGCGATCCGCACCCATCTTTTTTGCGCTGCTGCCATGAATAAGCGGAGCGATAACGAACTTGTATTTGTATCCCTTATTTCCTAAAACAAATTTTTTAGCGTCATGGTCGCGTTTATGAGCGTTCGTTGTTAACAATATACTCTTGTATGTTAATTTATCCTTTTCCGTATATGTGAGACTATCAGGATTTTTCATGAAGATTAATTCGTATAAACCGGGGGTACCGATGTATTTAATTTCATCTATAAGTATGGAGTCATCCGCGTCTATATTGAATCGCCTATTGCCGAGCATCGCGCCTTTCGCGCTCATGTACACTCCGTAAACGTGATCGATCTCATTTGGCGCTTCTCCGCCGAGAAGAGCCCCCAAGTATTTTCGTCCCAACGGTCCTAGCCGGCCGTGCGGCATTTCGTAATCTTGAGAAATTCGCGAAGTTCGCTTAACAGGCGTTTCAAACGTTGAGGACGACTCGAGATTCTCAGGTTCGAACGTTTCCTCTTCAGCTTCGTCACGCGCGAATGGATCTCTCTCGATAGGATACACGTTTGACGGAGTAGAAACGGCATCTAATCGTCGTCGCGCTCGTATTCGTTTCACTTTAGGTTTTTTTCCAAGCGGGGGTCAACTCTTCCTCCTTCCATTTTCCCTCATTCCATTTTTCCTCGACGCTCGTCGTTACAGGCGAAGCGTCAATCGCGTCTCGCTTTATCATTTCGCGTTTAATCTCGTCTCGCTCGATCTCGTCTCGCTCGATCTCGTCTCGCTCGGCGCGCTCGGCGATGCGCCGCAGCGGGTCGACGATTGGCTTAAGACGACTCTCCATTGCGATTTCGTACTCCATTTTGCCAGTCTGTAACGCTCTGTGTTTTTTACGAATCGATGCGCGCGTCTTAGCGATCTCTTTCGCTGTCTTCTCTCGTTCACCGATATCCGTCGCAGCCATCGTGATTAATAAATCGGTTCTTCTCGCTCGCGGGAGGGAGAGCGATCGATGCGTTCGACGTATTCGCGACGACTGATCGCTCTATGGTACGGCGAAATCGTTAAACCCTCGCCTATATCTGCCGGCGCTAAGCGCGCTATCTTTGTCGATTACTAGGATACCATATCTATATCGCCAACACGCGCGGCATAGCGCGTGAAAATTCTCATACGACATATCTGTGTTCACGTGATCGTTGTATGCGTGACGCAAATTAGTGCCATCTTGCTTAAAAAGAATCAGCAGATTCGCGTTATCTCGAATCAAATGCTTTGGTATTTTAGCATACGTTTGGCACAGATAGAAGCAATCGATGTTCGAGTGTCGACCCATAGCGAAATACTCTCTAATAGTATTCTGTTTGTCGCACGCTACGTCGAATACGAATATAAAATTCGGGAGCGCTTCGCTAGGTGAAATAACATCAGAGTTATCGGAAAATGTAAAATAACCTATATCTTCCATCGGTGCCAATAAATTCTCTAAATACTGATATTTAGGCTGCTGCAATGACTTCGAGTAAACGTAAACGTTCTCGAAGCGTACGCCGTGCGGGCTCTCCAACAAACTTAGCGCGTTCGTTTTACCACAATTAGAGGGACCGCAAATGAGGCAGCGAATAGCGCTCGGTAATAGACGACCGTGTCTGCGCGCTTCCTCAGACGGTCGCGCCCTACCATCGAGATTCGTCACCCTTATCGCGATCGGCTGCCGCACGAAGCGCATTCCTCTCGCCGCGCGCGTGCGCGGTACACTCGCGCGAGGCAGGGCGAGATCTTTTTATTTATATACGAATAGATCGCCGTCGATCGTGCAGTAGCGAATCGCGCGCGGTGAATCGAGATGTTTATTTTATTAATAGACGGTGACGATATTCTCGATTTCACCACCGATCAATTGCGGTATATCCCGAAAGTAATTTTACTAAAACACTTCGGTCGCTATGTGGAACGATTGTGGAAGAAATTGCCCGAACATATAAGAGTGGATCCGGAAGTGCGGCGCTACCGTCGATGCCTTGAGCATTACAATCGTCCCTGGCAACGAACGCACATCGACGGCCCGGCGCCGCTCGTTAAAGATTGCAGCGAATGCAATTCGCGAAGCAGCGGTACGGTGTAATCGGTGATATCAGCGGCGCCGGCTTATTAAATAGAGCGATAAACGCGCCCCCCTTCGAATTACATATACCTGGATATCAATTTTGCGGGCCGGGTACTCGTCTCGCGAAACGATTAGCGCGAGGCGATCGAGACATCAATCCTCTGGACGCGGCCTGCCGCGAGCACGACATCGCGTACTCGCGGAGCGGCGAGCTCGCCGATCGACACGCCGCCGACCGCGCGCTCTCTGAGAGAGCGCGCGAGCGCGTCGCGGCTAAAGACTCGACTCTCGGCGAGAGAGCCGCCGCGACGGCTGTATGGATAGCTATGAAATCGAAAACAAAACTTGGAATGGGCGCGACGAGAATCAAGAGAAAGAAGAGCAAAAGGAGGACGACTGCTACGAGGAAAAGAATGCTTCCAATAGCGAAACGCGGCGGCTTCTTGCCCCTGCTGCCGTTATTGGGAGTTCTCGGTTCTTTGGCTGGAGGAGCGGCTGGAATCGCGAAAGCGTTGCACGATCGCAAAGCGGCGCGACGACAGTTGGAGGAATTGCAGCGTCACGATCGCGCAATGGAGGGTCGTGGTTTATACCTCGCACCGTACAAGCGCGGAAGTGGCGCGTCTACGACGAAAAGAAGAGGAAGAGCTAAAAAAAAACTTCGCGTAAACAGACGCTAGGAATTCTCCCATCCGTCGGAGTAACGACAAACGAACAATTAAATCGCGCGGCGATACTCTCGCGCGTGCCTCACTTTAGAGGCGTGTTTATGCGCGACGCGCTTCCATCGCGGGCGCGCCGCGATGAGAGCGGCATCGTGAATTTAGACGACGCATCCGGCCCGGGTACTCATTGGGTGGCATATGCGAAAAAAGGGAGCGACGATCTATTATGACGGTTTCGGCAATCTTCGTCCTCCGCGCGAACTCGCGCGTTATCTCGGGCGCGATGCTAATATTCGATACAATCGTCGCTCCGAGCAAACGCGCGATCAGAATATCTGTGGACAATTGAGTCTTCGATTTCTCCGGGGGGTCGATTGGAGGAATCGCGCGCTATAATATCGACCGTCGCTCGTCGATTGAGCGCAGTTCGATTACTCTCGTCAATCATGTCGCTAATTCTTACTCTTTCCGGACGAAGCAGCATTCTCGCGGCGAGTTACTTTCCGCCTCTGGATTTAAACGACGATGATTACGAGTTAGGTTTAACAAATTTCGAGACTTATAACACGATACCGAATGTAAATTCCACGAATAATAAATTTTACTTTGACGACAACGACGAGATTATAGCGATTCCAGTGGGATCTTACGAGTTAAGCGCTATAAGCGCGTATCTAAGAGCCGCAATTCATCGCAAACGACGAGTGAGAGAGGAGAGGCGAGAGCGCGAAAACGAGGAATTGGAAACGAGCGATGACGATTATGTATACAGTGTCGACGACGACTATTTCGAAGACGATGACAACGGTGATAAGAGTGAAAATTCTATAACGCTTCGCGGTAATGATAACACTATGAGAAGCGAGATTAAGTGCGCGTATCGAGTAAATTTCACAAAACCTGATAACATCGGTTCGCTACTGGGTTTCTCGTCTCGCGTGTTACAATCGAATAAATGGTACGCGTCCGATAAGCCGATAAATATTATGGCTATTAATCTCATTAGAGTAGAGTGTAATGTCACGACAGGAACGTATCACAATGACAAATCCGCGCATACTATACACGAGTTCGCACCTAATGTTCCACCCGGATATAAAGTGTCGGAGATTCCAGCGCAGATCATTTACCTCCCGATCATCGCGCGGACCATTACTGATATAAATGTGCGTGTCGTGGATCAGAACGGAAGATTAATCGATTTTCGCGGCGAAGAGATCACAGTTCGTCTGCACGTGCGGCGAAGATGATAGAAAGGTGCGCGATGCTCGTAGTGAACGGATCGAATGCGAGAAACGCGCCCATCGTCGCTATCGCGTCGCCCCTAGACGCGAAAAAGAGAAAGGAAAAGGGAGGAAGGTTAACCATCGCTAACGCGGCTTTCCTGCGCTCTTTGGGTTTCGTCGTACCAAGAACCGTTTCTCCGTAAAAGTGAAATGTGCGACATTCTAAGCGTCGGCGGGTAGCCGATCTTCGACGATCGTATCGTCAAGATTGAAACTCACACATATAATCCTTACGCTAATACTACGTTTGGGAATAGCGATGAGATACGAATTCCTGTACAACAGCAAGATCTGTACATATTACCGTGCGATAGTTTTCTCTACATAGAAGGTAGACTCGAGTCTAAAGAGTCGCCGAGTGCGCAAGAGGAAACCGCGTCGGTGACGAGGCTAGTGAACAATTGCGCGGCGTTTATTTTCGAGGAGATTCGCTACGAACTCGACGGTGTGGAAATCGGTCGAAGCAGAAATGTTGGGATAACGAGCACGATTAAGAATTACGCGTCGCTGTCAGTCGAAAAAGGCAAGATATTAAAGAACGCCGGATGGGATTTATCGGCGGTAACTCATTCATCGATCAACGATTTCAACTTTTGCGTACCTCTCAACATATTATTAGGTTTTTGTGAAAATTACAAGCGTGTCGTGATCAACGCGCGACACGAACTTATTCTAATACGAGCGCGTAATGATAACAATTGCATCATATCGCGCGAAACGCAAGAGCCTAAAATCGTTTTATTAAAGATACAGTGGCGAATGCCTCATATAGTGTTAAACGATATTAATAAATTAAGGTTATTGCGCACATTAGATAGCGGACGATATTTGAGCGTCGCTTTTCGCTCGTGGGATCTCTACGAGTTTCCGCTTCTACAGAGCACGACTAAACATTCGTGGGCTGTCAAAGCGGCGACGCAACTCGAAAAACCGCGATATGTTATCTTCGCGCTACAGTCCGGAAAGAAGAACGTTCTATCCGAGGAGTCTTCCCTATTCGACGATTGCAAACTAACTAATGTCAAATTGTATCTTAATTCCGATTTCTATCCTTACGACGATATGAATTTAGATTTCGATAAGCGCAAAGTCGCAGTGCTATACGATATGTACTCGAAATTTCGAAGAACGTATTACGGATGCGATAATGACAAAGCGCTCTTAAATCTGAATAAATTTTTATTCTACGGCCTGCTCGTAGTCATCGACTGTTCACGACAAAACGAATCGATTAAAAGCGCCACTGTGGACGTTCGCATAGAGTTCGATTGCAAGGAGAACATTCCCTCTAATACCACAGCTTACTGTCATATCATTCACGATCGAGTGGTGGAGTACAATCCGCTCACCAACGTTGTGCGCAGGATCGTATAAGCGCGATGATATTCAAAATATGAAGAGAGAATAATAGAGGCGCACACTTCGAGTACCGCTAATAACGACGATGGACGCACCGATCTTCGTCGATCTTTAAGGTTTCGTAGTTAACGAGAAATTCGTCGCGAAAGAAGTAGCCGTGTTAAGAAATGGCGTGGAATTGACGCATCACATCTTTCGCCCACCGATGTCGTGGGATCTGCTAACGAGAGCGGAAAAATCGCGAGCGTGTTGGTTGACATCTAATCATCATCAATTAAAGTGGAATGATGGACACGTGAATTACGGGTCGATGAAAAGACTTATTCGGGACGCCGTATGCCGAGAATCTAGCCCCGATTCAACGATAAGAATCTACGTCAAAGGTCACGAGAAGAAAAAATGGCTGATCGAAATCTTAGGAAATGTTGCCGACGATCGCGACGTAGCCGTCTCCGTCAAGACTATTGACGCTGATTACGAGGATATCGAACGTTTGGAAACTATAAACGATTCGCGGGTCTTTCGCTGTGGATATCACGCGAAGAATTGCGCGTTAGAGAACGCTTGTAAATTGCACGATTGGTGGTTCGAACGACGCGATCATTTGCGTAATATGTGCGATTGATTCTATATTATATTACTTTATATCTACTCGTTTGTATTATAAATTATATCGAATTATTGTATATTATGCATCATCATATATTATATAGCATATCGAGTCAATTATTTAATCTATAAATTTAATTATATTTTAAGCTTTATATAATGTATCGAATCTATTATCAATTATATAACCTATAAATTTAATTATATATAATGTACCGAGTCAATTATACAATCTATAAATTTAATCATTTATTTTAAGCTTTAATAAATGTATTCGTCATACTGTCGCAAAATACACGCTATACTAACGAACCGCGTTTTTCTTTTATCGCGGTCGCGTATCCTTTCCCACGATAATAGCTCACGCATCTCCTATTTTATACAGATGTCCGTCAGAAAAGTGTTCTATTATCTGATTAGTGTTATTATAATAAAATTAAAATAAATCTATTTTATTTTAGTATTTTATATTATAATAAAATTAAAATAAATCTATTTTATTTTAGTATTTTATATTATAAAATAAAATCGATAAATCGCGAGCACTTTTTATATATCGGTCTTAGCGCTGTCGCAATGGACTGCAGAACTCTGAACGGAACTTTGAAGAATTTTTCATATAAAATAAGTTATATAATCTTATATAATAAAAATGTGGAATTTTTTACATCCCAGGATGTACGAATGGCAAAGTAAAGTCGCATGTACTACAGTTGTTGGAAAAAAAAAATTGTTAGAAAAGTAAAATACGAAAAGGAAATTCAAACAGAAAAATTCGTATCTGGGAATATTTTTCGCGAATTATTTTATTATATTTTTTTGTAATTTTTTGTAATTTTTTGTATTTTGTATTTTTTTTTTTTTTGTAATTTTAAAATTATTTTTTGATATTTTTGTGTTCTCTCTTTTTGTGTGTATGTGTGTGCGTGTGCGTGTGTGTGTACGTGCGCGTGTAGTAAAATATAATTTTTTGTATCATTACAGAATAACAACTATTAGTTATTTGTCGCAATATACATTATTAAATGTGGCTCAATTGTTTCGTTGTCTAACGCGACTCTTCGTTTGGTCAACATGTCGTCGTACATGTACCAACGAATTGTATCATAAATATACGCTATATAATGTCCATTATTCTTATTACTTGCGTATTGATGATAAGATATCGCACCAGCGATGATGTATTGCTGCTTATTAAAGTCCAAAATTTTTGGTAGAGAACCTAGAGTTGTATTCTTCTTGTTGATACCAATAAATGTCGCGTATTTTTTATCTGTAAATATACTAGTATCTACAAGTAAATGTGATTTAAAATCATATGTTTCTATTACATTTTGATGGCACTCTTTGCACGTCGATTTTCGTTCCTGATTCGCATCTAATACAGCATTCTGTATTTCGGAAAATCCATTTTCTAATAATATATTTACATTAATAGAAAGTACTGGAATGTTTCGTACATTTTCATGATTGCAATTATCACATTTTTTATTTATTGTTAGACTTGGAAAATCTGCGAATAAATATTCCGCGAGATGTGAGACATTGCAGTTTGCATTTAAATGCATAACATTCCTTCTATAAGGTATTGTTTCGAAAATTGGTACATTATTAAGAATTTGCGTGCGTTCTTGATAACAACTATTTGTAATATTTTTAGTTATAAAAGAAATACTTTTTGCGAAATTGCAAAAAGTATTATTTTTAGCAATAATAATATCGGCATAAATAGAATTTGTCACTATTGCGTTTGTTACTACTTGAGTGAGCGAATCGAACGCGCAAGTCTCGCGAACCACGATGAAGTGATCACCGCAACGAGATCCTTTGAGTAAACTGCCGTTTTTTAATAGGGGTATCGTAATTCTTTGCAGAGTTGGCATGTGATCCCAATCTGGGCAGTCATCGAGGTAAGTTAATTTTTGTTTTTGCTTTTTGTCTTTCTGATCTGTTTGTTTTTTATCTATCTTGATTTCATCGACACTGGATTCCTTTTTAGTTAATCCTCTCCAGTTTTCTACGGCATCCCACATGTTTTCAGTTTTTATTGATTTTTCTATTGTATGCGCCGTATTATCAACAGAAAGCGATAGCAAAACCTTGCCGTGTAACCAATCGATGTGTCGAACGATAAATTTGTCGACTCGCATTGGCAATTCACCTTTGAATGTCCTATGTTTCAGGTCCGCGAATGCTGCTTCGACAGCTGAGGACGTGACTGTTTCTTTCTCGTAGCAGAAATGAGAATGCATAATAGCTGTCCACAATCGCAAATAAGAAATCAAATTTTTTAATTTTTTTGCGATTTGTGGATTATAAAATGCATTAACAACAGAGCCTGATGTAGCCTTCGCTGCTACTGTTTCTGCCGACTCGAAAATGGATTTTGCCCATTCTGCCCATCCAGAATTTTCAGAAATTAAATCTTCGTTATGAGTTGTTTTTTCGATTTCTTTTTCGTCGATAGGATCTTCGATTGATGTTCCTTTGATAATATCGTTAATCGATCTTAAGTGAAACTCCGAACTGAGAAGTTCAGAATTTTCATCGCAGCCTATATCTTCGCTCAAAGCAACTATCATTATGGACGTTAATCCAGCTTTTACATCTTGTACATTTCTCATTTTATAAATATGGCCGATACTTCTTAAATAAAATTGTCGAACTTTTGCCACTTTATCACGAAGGCAGTCCCATCTAGCAATAATGGCAATAAAATGACTAACATCAAGTCTAATATAACAATTTGGCAATTTCTCTTTTGTTTCTAAAATGATGATGTTATATAAAATTTGCAGATAATCACGTGTATCCGCGCAATTTGCAAATGCTTTTGATACTGCCATTAAAAGAGCTTTGCCAAAATCTATTATTACTATTCGTGGTGAAGGTGCTCCGTCCGCTAAAATCGACAAAACGAAGTAAGTTATCATTCCAGCATCTTGTCTCGTTGACACCATTTGAAACACCGGAGTGCTGTTTGTCTCCGTTGCTAGCACGCATTGGTAAAGATAAATGTGAGGGCTTCTCTCATTATTTACGAGCTTTAATTTTTTTGCAAAACTGCCTGTTGCATCGATTGTTAAAAAACTATTCAAATTTTCATATGTAACAGTTTTGTACAATAATTTTTGCTCCTCTGTCCAATACATGCAGAAGAATGGGTCAAGTCCTATGTTGCGTATGATACCTGCAAGGGACTCATATTTCGCCAAATTTAAATTAAGGATTGGATCGCTATGTTTCAATTCGAGACGACGGTCCAGTTCCTGTTGCTTGGCTTTTCGAAGCACTGCAGTATTATATAATATTGGTGGAATGAGATTGCCATTGTCCATTAAATATTTTGCTTCGTTTGTTCTCCATGTGCTGGCATCTTGTTTATTTTCCAATAAATGCGACGCTATTTCCTGGCGCAAATGTCCTTTTAATTGACGCTTTTTTTTATGCAAAAATCCAGATTGGAAATTTTTTAATCTGCATTCAAATATTACGTCTGCATTTTTTGGGGGTTTTTTCAATAAGTGACCAGAGAGTTTCGCTTTGCATTCTGTGCATAAACCCACAAAACGTGCGTAATATTTAGACTCAATATTCTTGAAAACTTTTGCATTCTTGAAAGTAAATGCACATGGAATTTTTTTCTGTTCCCATATTTTAGAGGCAAATATATGAGTCCATTTTCCAGGTTGCAATAGCACGTACTTACGATTACAATATGTCTGTTTTGTAGGTTTGACAGTTTTCCAAACATCGTTGGAAAGAACAAGGGAAAATGTTACATTTTCAGTGCTTGTGTTTGATAGATTGGATAAATTAAATGTATTATCATCTAGTGACTTATTTATTTCTGCGCTTTTATTTATATTAAAAGTACGCATCACATAGTCTTTCATACCACTTCTATTAGTATTTAATATTGTGTATACATGCTTTGGGGTAATAGCAGAGCCTAGACTATGCATGTAATCTGATATTTTTTTAAAAACATCATGGGATGGTGATAATACTTTGCCATTTTCGTCAATAGTTCTATACTCTGCTCTCCCTAAGGTTTCAAGTAGTTTTTCGCGATCATACATTATGTACTCTTTCTTTCTTATTTGGAAAAACGAAGCTTTCGTCCAATAGCTTACGTCAATATATATATATATATATATATATATATATATATATATATATATATATATGCGTATTATTCAATAATTATATGTAATTAACTGGTATAAGTAAATGAAATTAAATAATAATTAAAGTTTAGTTAATAGAATTTTAATAAACTAATAGATAGAGAAATTAAAGTTTAATATTATAAATAAATATAGATTCATTTATCAATCATTTTATTTAACTGTTCCTTTTATATCAGGATTTCAATTTAAAAAACTTTTAGTTACACAAATTCTCTGAAATTTAAAAGAATGTTATAATTAATGAAAATAAGTGTAAAATAATTATGTTTCATAATTATTTAGCGGGGATTTTATAATCAAGTTTCTGGAAATTTAGTTTCTTTAATACAAATGTAAATAAACAAATTTTATTTGCTTATTATATTTAAATTATTTCCCGTAATTAATTTATATATATATATATATACAGGGTGCGGCATTTATAGTGACGCGGGCATATTTTTCGGAAACGAAGTGAGATATCAAAAAATGTTTCAGACAAAAGTTGCATGGTTTCGAGGTGGCCACATGATAAAAATATGGATTTGACCTTGAGTGACCTTTTCAAGGTGATGTCAATATGGTCGATGTTTTCTTAAATGGAACCCCCCTTTTTTATTGCATTCTTGTAGCTTATATCGAGAGCTTTTCAAAACATTATAATAAAGTATTTTTTCATTAAGTACTTTTTGAGTTATTTTATATCTTAATCTGACATATTTTGATATAAAAGATAAAATATCTCGTAAAATATTGTGTTTTCGATAATCTTACCGTAATACTTTTATGTTCAGAATAATAAGACAAATCAATTAGTATCAAAAAAGATAATTGTTTTTAAGAAAAAGTATAATTATTTACAATGTATTTTTTAAAACAATTGTTTGTTGTTTTTTACACTAATTGATTTGTCTCATTATTCTGTACATAAAAGTATTACGGTAAGATTATCGAAAACTAAATATTTTACGAGATATTTTATCTTTTATATCAAAATATGGCAGATTAAGATATAAAATAACTCAAAAAGTACTTAATAAAAAAATACTTTATTATAGTGTTTTGAAAAGCTCTCAAGATAAGCTACAAGAATATGTAATAAAAAAGGGGGGTTCCATTTAAGAAAACATCGACCATATTGACCTCACCTTGAAAAGGTCACTCAAGGTCAAATCCATATTTTTATCATGTGGCCTCCTCGAAACCATGCAACTTTTTGCGTCTGAAACATTTTTTGATATCTCACTTCGTTTCTGAGAAATATGCCCGCGTCACTATAAATGCCGCACCCTGTATATGCGTTTGTAATAAGATCAATGAAATTAAATATATCTATATACATGGTATCCCACCAAAAGTGGCCATCCTCTTTTATCTTATAAATTACAGGAGATAATTCATACCAAATATTTATCAAATTTATGCTTTAAAGCGAACTCCATTGTAGGCATAATGGTTGTTAACAAAAACTGTAACGAACGGAAAAGTATGCATAATTTTTTTATAAGAATATAAATATTTCGATATCATAAAAGTTGTAGTACTGTTTAAGACAAATACAATCCTGTATGATGAATATTTTACGTATTATACGAGTGTGCCCGAATCAGCTGATTGTGAGCTGAAGACCGTTCGGTGAGGCACGGCGCGCGCGGTAAGACAAGCGAGAATCGAACAAGTGTAAACACGACAGGTCGGAATCTCAAGCCGTTGCACTGATTTCCTATGAATTCTATTTACAGAATAACGGTGCCAGTATTTCGAAATATATTGATATGCTTCGCTATGCTAAATTAATATAATGTATATGAGTTTTATCAGTTTGAAATCTCGCAGGTGACGTATACCTTTTTACTTTCGATTGCACGATATGGCCAACTTCTGACTCTCATCATTATTATGATCAAACGACAACATGATTATACATCAATCTGTAATGCACGAATCAGAAATTGACTATATCGTGGGGCCGAAAGCGAAAAAGTAGATGTCGCCCACAAAATTTCAAGCCCATAAAACTCGTATAATATGTAAAAAATTTACATCGTGCACCATTGTATTTATCTCAAACAGTACTACAACTTTTATTATATCGAAATATTCATATTATTATAAAAAAATTATGCATACCTTTCCGTTCGTTATAGCTTTTGTTGATAACCACTATGCTCACAATAGAATTCGGTTTAAACTATTTAATTTCATATATATTTGTTATGATCTTCCTCTTTTAGTTAAAAATATAAAAGAAATTGGCTACTTTTGGAACACCCTGTCTAAAATAAATTGTCCATGTAAAAAATATTTTATATTATTTTTCAAATAATTAAATTCTCGATATTTTGTTTTAAAATAACATTATTTTATCTTTAATTCTAAACTTCAATCAAATTTTAATTTAATCTAATGTGATTTTTTCTCCCAATATTAATTCATTTATTAAATAATTGATTTATTACGTGTTTTTAATATAAATAAAAAATTGATATTTGTTTATATATCTCATATTCATATGACAATACACATATATAAATATTATGAAAATGTAACATAAAAATGATATTTTAATAAATTTACAATTACTATTATATATACACAAACATATGCACACATATAGATAATATATAACACACATATAGTATGCTCGGATCAGAAAGAGATGAACAGAGAAGAATGGGGAAAGAGAAAGAGGATATGAGTGTAAGTGAGCAAGTGTCTATACAAGTGCCAAAAGTAAGAAAAGAAAGGAAATAGTTGGATCTTTCTCCGTAGCAATACTTTATGCTCACTAATGTTTAGCGACTGATGTGAATTATTAATCGATATATCGTTGTACAGCCATTCCCTCGCTTACTCATTCCTATTCTCTCTCTCTCTCTCTTTCTTTTTTTTTGCCCATGTCTATCCATTTCCTTATAACAAAAATACTATATGAGTACTAAATACTATGTGCATCATATACATATGTGGCGGATAACCACCACAAAAGCACGGGCGCGCGGAACCAAATTGCGCCCCTTTACAACATGGCGGCAAGCGCGCGCGCCCAGACTCACGCGCGGAACACGTGCAAGCCCAACGAACTACGGGAGCGTACCGCGACGCGGCGGCAGCCGGGAGTCGGCGCCAGGAAGTGAAATCCAACGAGTGATAGTATATAAGAGGGTGAACCCATCGATATCACCAATCGCGGCTCACTGCTGCTAGAGAGGACTTCTCTCGTTTAGTAGCAAAGAGCTTAGCGACGGCGGACGGAATTCGGGTCCGTCCGTAAAAACCTTCCGCACATTGCCTAGACGCAGACAGAAGACACACGAGGAACGTCCACGTCCTCTTCCGCCGCCCACCTCACCAGGGCCTGTATTGCGGACCGGACATCCGGCGGAGCCACCGACCAACTCGTCCACTCGCCGGCACATCAGCTGGTCATCCCGGGAGTGGAAACTGCAGCCGTTGGAGCTGTCGCCGGTGCGCTTCACCCGTCCGGGCAGGGACTTCCTAGCGACGTGGGACGTCAGGGTTCGGCGCTACACGTCGGGGACGTACGGCTGGAGCTACCCGCCTCGCCTGTCACCGCTACCACCATCACCGGCACCGTACGAGCGCGACCACGAGACGCAGACCAACCCTGTCTGCAGGGTACACAGGGGAACGCAATCACGCGCCTCCACCTCCGAGAAGGCCACCCAGGTAACCGACACCTCCACCTGTGATCGGGCCACACAATCGGACCTCTCGGACTGGGAAGAAAGTACACGCACTTCCGCAACCCAGACGGACGAACCACCTCAGCCGGAGCGGAGTTACACTCCTCCCGGGACTCCTCCGGCGCTCCGCACCAAGTGGGGTCCACCACGATATACCTCCACGACACTGTCTCTCCAGTGGCGTGAACGACGGCAGTAGGCGCCTGCACCAGCGCCCAATCGGCCCTTTTCAGGGCCAGCCAAAAGCAAAACAAACTTAACACCTGTATATACCACACGACCTGTAAATAATTCGAAAAATATATTTTTGTATATAGTAAGACGCTTGATCTTTGAAGACATCCTGCCTCACGACATCTTTCCTTTGCGATACGTGGAGTGAAGCGAGCGCGCTTCCCCCCACTGCGAACACCCCACACATATAATGTGTATGTTCATGTATATACAGTAGTAATTCTAAATTCTATTTAAAGATTAATTTTATGTTACAATTTTTTTATACAAATGTTTTTATGTTGTTTTCTATTTAGGAATTGCTTTAAAGATATAATAAAAAAATAAAAAAAGAAGTTTCAAATATTACATTTTTATATAATATTACATTATCATACTTATATTTTTGTGTAAACTGCACGGAAAAAAATTCGATAATATCTAGCGACATATTAGTATATAGTATACATTAAAACAATTCCTTCTAGAATTATGATATATAAATATACTAACCTTTTGACCCTTATTCTTTTTAAAGAAAGTCTGCGGGCAAAGCGAGGCAAACGTTTCTCATTACATTTTCGCCCCATTATATGAACACACTATAACTACACAAACACAACACTTGTTGTTTAAATTCAACGCGTTATAACGCGTTATAACGGTTGAGGACACTTTCGCGGTTATCTCTCGTTACGCGTATGTACACAACACGCGCGACTGAGACTGAGACTGAGTACTGCCGCGCACTGATATTATCGCATGTGCCTGCCTGTGTGCGTGTGAATAGTACAGTCGACTTATTCCCCGATACGTACATACATACTTAGATACATGCATGCTACAAATATCGCGTAATAATAAAAACAAATGCGCATATATATATATATATATATATATATATATATATATATATATATATATATACGTGAAAGATTATAGATAAAGGGAGCCGCGCGAGCGAGACTTCGGAACTCTTCGATATTTGCTCCCTCATTCTTTCTCGCTTTCGCTTTTGTCGACTCTCCAGCATCGCGCGGTTGTTTTTCCTTATGTACAATATATAAACATCTTATAAAATAAAAACTTTAATTTTAATTTTGTGTTGTATCAATATAAAAATAATTATAATGGGTTATTGAGATTCTTGCAATTAAAATGACACCAGATACGACATAAATCGGTTTATTTTTACTCAATTATGTAATTAAAATTATGATTACTTATTTCATACTGATAAAATGCAAAATGAAAGTTTCAGTTTTTATTTTATAAGACGTTTATACAGGGTGTCCGACATGTAAGTAGCCAAAGGAAAGGTGGAGGTAGATTGGATCAAACTGAGTTGAAAAGTCCTGAACCATTCTTTTTTATAACGCTTAATAAAGGAGTAATCTTTAGCCGGGCGCATGTCGATGAGCCGCACGCCGTAAAGTGTGCGCTGCCGCATACTACCAGGCGCGCGGCTCACCGACGTGCGCCCGGCTAAAGATCGGCGCTGATTGGCCAGACTTTACTCAATAATAACTCCTTTATTAAGCGTTATAAAAAAGAATGATTCAGGACTTTTCGACTCAGTTTGATCCAATCTACCTCCACCTTTCCTTTAGCTACTTACATGTCGGACACCCTGTATAAATGTCTTATAAAATAAAAACTGAAACTTTCATTTTGCATTTTATCAGTATGAAATAAGTAGTCATAATTTTAATTACATAATTGAGTAAAAATAAACCGATTTATGTCGTATTTGGTGTCATTTTAATTGCAAGAATCTCAATAATATCCATTATAATTATTTTTATATTGATACAACACAAAATTAAAATTAAAGTATTTATTTTATAAGATGTTTATATATTGTACATAAGGAAAAACAACCGCGCGATGCTGGAGAGTCGACAAAAGCGAGAGCGAGGAAGAATGAAGGAGCAAGCGAGATGACAAATATCGAAGAGTTTCGCTCGCGAGATTTGCTTTATCTGTCATCTTTCACATTTATATGTCACCTTATTATAGAAAATAAAATTTCTGTATTTCGTATTTTATATATCTGAAAATAATTGTAGTGGATTAATAACATTTCAGTGAGTAAAACATTTTGACATCAAGCACGGCATAAATCGGATTATTTTTACTGAAATCATAATTTTAATTACATAATTGTTTTAAAATTATCATTCTTCTGGGATCATAGTGTTTCATGTCATTTTCATCGGCAAAATTTTATTAATGTATTACAGTTATTTTGGACATATAAAATAAGAAAATAATAATTTAAAAATATTTTGGGCAAGTCACAGCCATCGGATATAAGACTTTCAAATTTTCACAGGGAGGACAGGAAATTTTTTACACAAGCCGTAAAGTTTCTGTGATACTAATAGATGATTTATATACATATTTGATGCATATTTATGTACATATGTAAGTATAACATAAATGACAGTATTGATACAATAAATATCGGTACGATTAATAGCCGCACGTGGTAAGTGCAGGCTTGTTTGTAGACTCGAGTTCGAACCCGAGTAAGGAACACGGTGTTTTTAAGAAAAGCAACTTTCCCTTCCCCTCCCATGTTCAGTCACGATACGTGCCTATGTCGCCTGCACCATCCGGATACGTGCCTGCGCTGTATGCGCAGGTTATCCTTTTGCAATTTTTTTATTTTAGAAAGAAAATGTAGAAAAGTTAATTATCAAATAAAATACGTACCTAATTTTGTTAGTAAAAAATGCTAATAAAATGTATATATATATACATCTTTACTTTCACAAAAAGTTTAACATTATTGGTTTATATTGATATGTGTAAAAGGAAAATGCAATAATTAATTGACCAATTGAATGTCGAACTTCTCTTATTACCTGTAATATGCTGATATGCTAACGTGTGTGTATGCATATATTATCATCTAAAGTTAGCAACTTTATACAGGGTGCGGCATTTATAGTGACGCGGGTATATTTTTCGGAAACGAAGTGAGATATCAAAAAATGTTTCAGACAAAAGTTGCATGGTTTTGAGGGGGACACATGATAAAAATATGGACTTGACCTTGAGTGACCTTTTCAAGGCCAAGTCAATGTGATCGATGTTTTCTTAAATGGAAACCCCCATTTTTTATTGCATATTCTTATAGCTTATGTCGAGAGCTTTCCAAAACACTATAATAAAGTATTTTTTCATTAAGTACTTTTTGAGTTATTTTATATTTTAATCTGACATATTTTGATATAAAAAGTAAAATATCTCGTAAAATATTTAGTTTTCGATAATCTTACCGTAATACTTTTATCTACAAAATAATGAGACAAATCAATTAGTAAAAAAAAAAAATTGTTTTTAAGAAAAAGTATGTAATTATTTACAATGTTTTTTTAAAACAATTATTTGTTTTTTTCTTTACACTAATTGATTTGTCTCATTATTTTGTACATAAAAGTATTACGGTAAGATTATCGAAAACTAAATATTTTACGAGATATTTCATTTTTTATATCAAAATATGTCAGATTAAAATATAAAATAACTCAAAAAGTACTTAATGAAAAAATACTTTATTATAGTGTTTTGGAAAGCTCTCGACATAAGCTATAAGAATATGCAATAAAAAATGGGGGGTTCCATTTAAGAAAACATCGATCACATTGACTTGGCCTTGAAAAGGTCACTCAAGGTCAAGTCCATATTTTCATCATGTGTCCCCCTCGAAACCATGCAACTTTTGTCTGAAACATTTTTTGATATCTCACTTCGTTTCCGAAAAATATGCCCGCGTCACTATAAATGCCTCACCCTGTATATATGCACATATATATAAAGTGATTATTATAGTGATTAATTAATTATTGTATTTTTGTTTTACACATGTCCAAATTAATAAAAAGTGAATTTTATATAAAGATGAAAGTATGCATATATACCTTATTAATAATTTATTAAATTTAAGAAATTAGGCTCTCGAGTGACATCACAAATTCTAATAATCGCGGGCTAGTAAGAGCCAGAACGCGGATGGCAGTGCGTCAGTTTCATAGAAAATTAAGTTTTCTATGAAACTGAATATGTGCACAGGGCACGAAATTTACTTGGTGTATACCAAGGTTTTTTAAAAATAATCTCAATTCGAGATTTACAATAATCCCTCTTTACCCCCCTGGAAAGACGAAGGCGAGAAAAATATCGGGGCGAAGTCGCTGAATCGGGAATCGAACCCGAGTCTTTCGCTTACCGGGCGACTGCTCTTACCTCTGAGCTATTCAGACCCCACACCACCGATACTTCTCATTTGCCTTATAATATCTATTACTATTAACGCCATCTTTCAGCCGGCGTGAACTAACAAATTTAAGAAATTAGGCTCTCGAGTGACATCACAAATTCTAATAATCGCGGGCTAGTAAGAGCCAGAACGCGGATGGCAGTGCGTCAGTTTCATAGAAAATTAAGTTTTCTATGAAACTGAATATGTGCACAGGGCACGAAATTTACTTGGTGTATACCAAGGTTTTTTAAAAATAATCTCAATTCGAGATTTACAATAATCCCTCTTTACCCCCCTGGAAAGACGAAGGCGAGAAAAATATCGGGGCGAAGTCGCTGAATCGGGAATCGAACCCGAGTCTTTCGCTTACCGGGCGACTGCTCTTACCTCTGAGCTATTCAGACCCCACACCACCGATACTTCTCATTTGCCTTATAATATCTATTACTATTAACGCCATCTTTCAGCCGGCGTGAACTAACAAATTTAAGAAATTAGGCTCTCGAGTGACATCACAAATTCTAATAATCGCGGGCTAGTAAGAGCCAGAACGCGGATGGCAGTGCGTCAGTTTCATAGAAAATTAAGTTTTCTATGAAACTGAATATGTGCACAGGGCACGAAATTTACTTGGTGTATACCAAGGTTTTTAAAAATAATCTCAATTCGAGATTTACAATAATCCCTCTTTACCCCCCTGGAAAGACGAAGGCGAGAAAAATATCGGGGCGAAGTCGCTGAATCGGGAATCGAACCCGAGTCTTTCGCTTACCGAGCGACTGCTCTTACCTCTGAGCTATTCAGACCCCACACCACCGATACTTCTCATTTGCCTTATAATATCTATTACTATTAACGCCATCTTTCAGCCGGCGTGAACTAACAAATTTAAGAAATTAGGCTCTCGAGTGACATCACAAATTCTAATAATCGCGGGCTAGTAAGAATTGAGATTATTTTTAAAAAACCTTGGTATACACCAAGTAAATTTCGTGCCCTGTGCACATATTCAGTTTCATAGAAAACTTAATTTTCTATGAAACTGACGCACTGCCATCCGCGTTCTGGCTCTTACTAGCCCGCGATTATTAGAATTTGTAATAATTTATTATTTACAAAATTGATATTAAAGTTTGGTAATTTATCAATTATGTAATTACTCTATATGTTCATTTTATTATTCGAAAAAGTAATACATGATATTATTAGCAATTAAAAATAAACCGGTATAATGAAAATTATAGGTACATAGTACAATTTCATAATTTGTGTATATATATATCATTCTTTTTCGAATAATAAAAAGAACATATACAGTAATTACATAATTGTACATATATAATACATGTTTTATCAACTTGAACGTCGATAAAACTCGTATAATATGTAAAATATTAACATTATATCATACATCATTGTATTCGTTTCAAACAGTGCTACAACTTACACATTATTATAAAAAAATTATGCATACCTTTCCGTTCGTTACAGCTTTTGTTAATAACCACTATGCTCACAATAGAATTCGGTTTGAACCATTTAATTTTATATATATTTGTTATGGTCTATCTCTTTTAGTTTAAAACATAAAAAAGAGCGGCCACTTTTGGTGAGACACCCTGTATATATGTCAATATATATATGTAAATAGTATACAGTATGTGTGTGTGTGTGTGTGTGTGTGTGTGTGTGTGTGTATGTGTGTGTGTGTGTGTATGTGTGTGTGTGTGTGTATATGTGTGTGTGTGTAAAAACATTAATATTTTAATTTTTTTTTCCAGCGCATTAGTAATGCGGTGCGGCGGGCGGTCTTCCGGGAGAGGCGCAGACAGAAGAAGGCTGGCAAGCCGTCCAATATACCGCCAACAGGGTACATGCCCGCACCCCTGTCATCGGGGTACGTGCTTGTGCCGCCTGCACAATCCGGATACGTGCCTGCACAGTCTGTACCATCTATATACATGACTCCGACGCCTGCATCATCCGGATATGTGCCTGCGCCACCCGGATACGTGCCTGTGCAGCCTGCACAATCCGGATACGTGCCTGCACAGCCTGCACCATCCGGATACGTGCCTGTGCAGCCTCCATCATCCGGATACGTGCCTGCGCCACCTGTGCCATCCGGATATGTGCCTGTGCCATCCGGATATGTGCCTGCGCCACCCGCATATATGCCTGCGCCACCCGCATATATGCCTGCATCATCTGGATACGTGCCTGCGCCATCCGCACCATCCGGATACATGCGTTATTTTTAAGTTATTTTTTAGTTTTATTTTATGATTTTTTATTTTATTATTTTATTTTATTTTATCTTTAATTTTAATTTTCTATTATATTAATTATTTTTTATTATAAATTCATTAGGCATAGTTATTAGTTTATAGTTATTATTAGTACACACACGCACACACACAGGCGCACACACACACACACGCACACACGCACACAATGTACAAAACAAAAAAAATTAAAATTAAATTTATATTTTCAATGAAATTTGTGTACTACAACTTCATTATCCTTGTTCCTAATTCTTATTCTTATCTTTGTTTCTAATTAATTAAAATATTATAATTTATAAATATATAAATATAATTAATCTCTCTGTCTCTCTCTGTCTCTCTGTCTCTCTCTCTCTCTGTTTCTCTCTCTCTCTCTCTCTTTTTCTCTCTCTCTCTCTCCCTGCTCCTTCTTTATTGTATTCTTTCATCTCCATTATTATATTTTTTTATTTCTTCGACTTTTTCTCTTTCTGTTCTCGTCTTCCTACATAATAATACATTAATTTATTCATCTTTATTTTATAGAACATAAATGAGATATTGTGTATGTCATAAATATAAAAAGTATTTAATTATGTGTATTTTTGTATGTACATGTGTTGTATTTAACTATATTTAAATAGAAAAAGAAAATAATTTATTGTGTATCTCATTTATGATGTATCAAATAAACATAAATAAATAAATTTATTTATTTTCATGTAGGGAGACGAGAATAGAAAGAATAAAAGTTGAACAAATAAAAGAATATAATAATAGAAATAAAAGAATACAATAATGAACGAGCAGAAAGAAAGAAAGAGAGAGAGAAAGAAAAGAGAGAGAGAGAGAGAGAGAGAGAGAGAGAGAGAGAGAAAAGCGCGAGTGAACGCGTAAGTGAATATGCGAGGAGCATTAAGCTAAGCGATACGTAGCACATAGCGAGCGAGCGATTAGAAAGAGACAGAGCGTATGATAGAGAGAGAAAAGATACTGCAATAATGTTAGTGCGTACATGTATATTACTCTCACATGCATGAAAAGACAAAGGTAGTACGATTATGTCTGTCCTTGTCATGTAAGATTGCAGCTCCGTCTATCGCGACATCACGCAACTAATCTACTGCTCTGTTTTACTCTTGAGCCTCGATCTCGCACACACACATATGCACGAAAGTGTAGGATCGTAAAATCTTTTTTCTAAAGCTTCTAAACTCACTTCTCTAAGCTTACTTATACTCTTTGATGAAATGCCGAGTGCGGGGTTTACTGATTAGGCACATACAGATTACAAATTTGTTAGATTAAGTAAATGTGACGGCAGAAGCCGATAACAAAACTGTAATTTTCTCATTTTTTTTACTTTTCATATAAAATGTTAAACTCCGCACTCCGTTATTATGTGTACCTTAATTGTGGAAAAGGATTTGTTGATATCTTTAATCAACAAAAAGATTTTGCAATCCTACTAATATTCGCGTTCTGTCGGTAATCCGGCATCCTCTTAAGAGTGGTGAATATAACGTGATGATCTTTCCTAGTGAGTAAAGAGTCGCGTGTTTCGTTAATTTTAAAGGGATTTTCATCGTCCGATGATTTGGGTTAGGAAGATGCCGATTCGGCGTCGTCTATTTCGCTTCCGGACTCTTCGTTCGTGTTTGTTGATTCGTCTTCGTCAGACTCTATTGTTGGATCATTTACTTCTCTATCTGAATTTATTGTATCAGGGAATTGGAACCGTTGTTCATTACTAATTATTGCGGGAGGGGTTAATAAGGCGTCTTCCGTCATATCTCTAATTATTATTTATTGCTGAGGATTTATAAGTGTGTTTTCATTGGATGAGAAACTAATGGAAGGTCTAGATTGTTGGGTAGCCGTTTGGTATGAAAAAAGGGATTCGTTAGAGCTTTCGTTCATAGTTGTTAAAGGGAGCAGAGAAACATCGGAAGTTGGCGGGTTTCGAGAGAGAACGTCTGCTACCACATTAATTTTTCCTGTTTGATAATTGATTTCATAATCATATTCGGAAAGCTTTAACCTCCATTTCCAGAGTCTTGAGCTGGGGTCCTTTATCGAGTGCAGCCAGACCAAGGGTTTGTGGTCTGTCAATATGTGAATCGCCTGCCGTACAGGTAGTGGCGAAAGTACGCAACGCAGTACACAACTGCTAGGCACTCCTTCTCGATCGTCGAATATCTTCCTTCGGCGTCGTTCAGTGTTCTGGAAATGTATGATATTGGTAAATCTTTCCCGATTTCTCCTTGGCTTAATACACCTCCTATGGCGTATCCGCTGGCGTCTGTTGTTAGTAGGAACGGCTTGCTGAAATTAGGGTATTGTAAAACAGGTTCCCTACATAATTCGCGTATTAAAGTATTGAATGCGTTTTCTTGAGATGGGGTCCAGACAAAAGATTTATCTTTCTTTAAGAGATCCGTTAATGGTTTAGCTATTTTCGAGAAGTCTTTTATAAATCGTCGGTAGTATCCTACTAACCCTAGGAACTGTTTTATATTTTTATAATTTTTTGGGATTGGAAAATGTTTTACTGCGTTAATCTTACTGGGATCTGGTCTTACATCATTCCCTATAATATGCCCTAGGTAAGCTACTTCGTGCCTTAAAAATTGGCACTTGTCAGGCTGTAGTTGTAGATTTGCTTCTTTTAGTCTTTGCATTAATTCTTTGATTTTTACATCGTGTTCTTCTAAGGATCTTGCGTAAACAACTATGTCGTCTAGGTAAACGAATAGCTCGTTTCCTTGCAAACCGGTGAGGACGTTGTCCATCAAGCGTTGAAATGTTGCGGGTGCGTTCTTGAGACCAAAGGGCATCCGCTGGTATTCGTAATGACCATATGGCGAGAAAGCTGTCTTCTCCTGATCCTCGGGGGCCATAGGTATCTGATGGAACCCTTGTGCGAGGTCGAAAATGGAGAAATATTTTGCACTACCCAACTGGTCTAATATGTCTATAATATTAGGCAGTGGGTATGCATCTCCTACCGTTTTTTCATTTAGTTTGCGAAAATCGATCACCATCCTCCATTTTTTCTGTCCGTCGGCCGCAGATTTTTTGGGGACGATCCATAGAAGAGCGTTGAATGGTGATGCTGAAGGCGTTATTATCTCGTCTTTTAAAAGCTTTGTTACTTGCCTGTCTATTTCCTCCTTATGAACCGGGTATCTGTATTGTTTTACATGTATTGGTATGTTGTCCGTGGTTGGAATAGTATGTTTAACTGAGGTGGTAAACTTGAGGTTTTCTCCTGGAAGATAGAAACAGTCTCCATATTCTTTGAGTATAGTATTAACGTGGTCCGTTTCTTCTTCGTTTAAATGTTTGGTATTTATAATGGATTTAAGTCGTTCGATACGACTGAGAGATACGGGAGATGCTGGAAGCAGACCAGTTGTATCCTTGAGTCTTGAAAATGCTGGCTGCGCAGCATGTTCAATAAAAGGACCTTCTTGGTCTTGTAAGATTGATTCAGAAGATTTCCCATTTTTGGAGAGCTCTCCTTGGCTCATAAGAGACTCTGTCATCTCCCTGGAAGCGTGAGACTGAGCAGAGTCGGTTAAAATTGAATCAGCGAAGTTAGTAGCAGAGGGCTTGTTCGAGCTCATGGAATTAGTATTATTTGCATATAGAAGATCCTCAAGTCCTATCGACCCTGGAAGCGTGTCAATAGAATCCTTGAGGGTCAAAGATGCTGGCGAGGCATCTTGAGTAATGGCAAGACCTTCATGATCTTTTGAAACAGAAGATTTCCCAGTTTTGGAGAGCTCTTCATAGCTCATAGAGTTTGCGGAAGTAGAGGAATTCAGTGAAATTAGATGCTCCTCAGAATCATCTGGTATAAAATAATCCTCAAGAGGCATTGGGTAGACCTCTATGGTGTAGTCCTGCTCTGTCAAATTATAAGCTTTAATATGCCCCTTCTCTCGGGAATTTTTGACAAGAGCTTCACCCAGAAGTAATCCCTTATTGGCTCGTTTCGAGGAATATAACCTTCCCTTTTTTCTGGATTTGTTATGATGAACGCAATGTCAACGATGGTGCGCGATGGCACCATGATTTTCTCATTTTTGTAAAACGGTATTTGTACGTTGTCAAAGCTTAGACATTCTTGTTTATAATCGATGATAGCATTATTGTCCTTTAAGAAACTGGCGCCTATTATGCCGTCGGCGGGTATACCGAAATTATCCCTGACGACATAGAATTTTGTTTTCTTCCCCATAATTTCGAAGGTGGTCGAGCCTAATGTCCTTATTGGCTTCTCTGAAATGCCTTTTAATCTTAGTGTATCTTTCACCTTTACGGGGGTGTTTTTTAAGATTCCTACTTTTACAAGGTTTACGGAGGATCCGGAGTCCACCATAAAAAAACAGTAGGCTTTGAAGTTTTTACAAGTTACGACGGCCTTCGGTTGGTGCGCCTTTGAGCCAATCGGACCTAAATTTGCAACTCCGATAGTGGCATCCGAATCGTCTGATATTGGTTTAGTTAATTGAGTGACCTGCTCTGGGTCGCTATATTTTTTTAACAAAATTTTTGTAAAGCTTGGTCCCTGATTTTTATTGATAATGTTCAAGTTTGGCTCGTCGATGGCTCCGCTTGTATCGTAACGGGGTGCGCGGTCGCTTGAGCCGGCTCCCTGGTCGCGCTCACCGACGGACGGCCCTCCGCGTTTCTCGACGGTTGAGTTCCTACGGCGTTTCTGTACGCTAATTTCCGACACTTTGTGTCCGGGATATTTGCAATAGTTACATACATTAGGAGCGTTCGGTCCCGGTTGTCCGGGTACTAGGGGCCTAATCCACGGTCGCGGAACAAAATTGTTATTGGGATCCTTCAATATAGATTTAGGTTCTTCCGTGTCGGGAGGTCTTGGGTTATTTACATCCGAACGCGTAACAGGGAATTGTCGAGGTATAAATTGCCTTTCGCGTTGTTTTTCGATCTCTAGGTTTCTTGTGATTTTAACAGCCCATTCGATGGCTTCATCTAGCGTGTTAATATTTCTATGCTCCATACGCGTGATCACATTGAAGGGTAATCCGTTTACAAATGCCTTTAATACTTCGTTCTCTATCTCGCTATTGTATCGGTGTAGGTTTCCCGTTCCCTGACGGCGTTGTCCGTCTAATATGGCGAGTCTTAAATCTTTAACCTTGCTCGCATATTTTAAAACGGTCTCATTTGGCAGCTTGTAAGCATTGGCTAATTCTCCGCGGTATTGCGCCACGGATTTATTCGGAGCGAATATATTTTTGAATTTGTCCAATAGGTCTACGACACGCGTGTATATGTTTCCTTCTATGACTTGGTACGCGTCGCCTTCTATTTTATTAATAATGAACTGTACGAGTTGCGGTTCTTGTACAGATGGTAACAAATCACGAGCGCGTTTGCACGCTCGGGCGAACTGGAAAACTGAGATTTTGTATCCGTTAAACGGAGAAATATTAGCAACCACATCCTTTAATTTTAAAGTTGGCATAACTACTGGGGGTTCTTCGCGTATTTGGTTATCAATGCATTCGTCGTATGCCGACGCGGCGCGCGAGGCCTCGTTTACGCGTTGCTCGAGGTTATTTAGCTGCTCGGGAAGTCTACGCAATTGCGATAATTCTGACTGTATTTTAGAGAGAACGTCGAATAGGGAGTTTGCGTCGTGAGATCGTCCGGTTTCTCGCGGTCACCTATGTTCTTCTGTTTTCTTTCTGGTTCTGAGTCTATGCTCACCGAGCTGTGCGATCTTGTATTATGAGCCATGATTTATGTTTTAATTACAACTTGTATCGATTCAAATTAATGGTTATACAAACCTAGGGATACAGTGTGGAGTAATACAAAATTAGTAAAATATACGTACAATTAGAATGGTATACTTCCTTAATCCTGTAAGAATATGATGTAGTACATTAAACTGAACACAGTGTGATAGATCAGTATGTATAAAATGACGAAAACGATGTAATGATTAAACAAAATAATAAGAATATAGTAGCAATATAATAAGAAAAATATGTATAAGTGCATATAGTAAAATATAAATGAGACAATAATGTTTTTGTGAATTTTCTGAATTTACTTCTTATAATGTTTGTAATAGAGTCGTGAGTAGTAAAATTCAAGTAAATATTGAATGCAATAAATGGTGTATATATATATATATAATAATTGAATGTTTTTAACTTCTAAAGAATACATACATATATATATATATATATATATATATATGTATGTTGCAATAAAATGTAATATGCTTGAAAGTAAAATATGATTATAAGGTAGGGTAATAAAACACACAATAATAGTACAATATAGGAATAATAAAGATATACGTATTTCTTTATTTGCTGCTGGCGCTAACGCTCTCAATTTGAGTCTTTATATATTCGCGACGCGAATCGTTCTCCGGAATATCTGTATTTAGTAAAGGAGACTGTTCGACCGTGATCGGAATTAGTTTATACACGAAACTTTCTTTCTCGTTTGATTGTTCTTGAGCCGAAACGCTAGAATTAACTGTATTATCAGACCCGACGGAACGGTTTGCTAACTCTCGAAGATGCACTTGCATTAAGCGTCGAAGCTGGAATTTTCGTCCTGCGCGGCGCGTTTTTGGCATGTCTTATTTTTCCTTCCAATATCCGTCCCTCGTTTCGTTCCAAATGTGCGGAATCCTGCCTCACCAGAAGGAACGGACAGGGCGAGAGCGTGCGGCGTCTCCTCACCACTCTCAACGGTCTATTGGTTGTGTAGGATTTCGCAGCAACGACGAGCGGCCTATCCGCTCAAAGCCGTCGCTCCCGATTCCGTCCACAAGGTACATGCACAAGTTTTCTGTAACAATTCGGCGAACTATAGAAACACGAAATTTGAATAAGGATTTGATTCTAGTTCCGTGCAGTGATTCTCCGGGGCACTTATTTTGCCCACATAGCAATATCCGTGTTCCCGTTCCAATCTCAATGTGGGGAATCCTGCCTCACCAAAGAGAAGGAACAAGAAAAAGCGTGCGGAATCCTGCCTCACCACTCTCACGTTTATCGCATGCGCACAAAAGAAACTCAAAGAACTAGCTTTCACTTCGACTAAAATCAATGTTTCTCTACTGCATGGCGTGTCTCTACAGGCTTAGAAAATATTTAAACACTGATGTCTGTGTGACGTTTGCAGTTCTCAACGTGCGGAATCCTGCCTCACCGGAGAGAACTACTCTCGCTACAGTGATGAGCGGCATATACACCAGCTACCAGGACACTGTCACAGAATCAGGTATTGTTCGATAATTCTTTCGCAGCGAGGAGCGAAGTATATTCGCTCTAACACAGCGTCAGAATGTCACTATGCCGTTTCAGTTTTGCAGTTAAGCACACGCAGTTGAGAGTGTGTACTAAGTTCTAACAGCGTAATAAAATCAAATACGGATACAGCGTATGAATTAAATGAATTAAGCAAAATCTAAATAACACGGTACGTAGTGTCAAATAAAACTATAACGGCACTATAATCCGCGGAAGATTCAATAAATCCGAAAGATTTTAATCTAGACTCAGATTGGGCGTAATATCGCGCACAATTCACTTCCTGAAATAAAATATGGTTATTAGAACAAGAAAATGACAAGTTGGCTTCTGCGTATCCCACCGCTGCCACCAAATTTTAATATGTCACGTACCAGTATTCGAGATTAATAAAAAAAAGGAAATTAAATTTCTAAGGCTAAGTGGTTCGTTAGAAACGTGACTATATTAATTTTTAAGTTTAAATAGCTACGACTTGGTTTATCCCAACGTTATTCTTTCAATAGCTATTATATTGAGTTTGATCCTTTACTGGTAAGTATTTATTTGAATGGAAAAGATATTATTTTGGGTCACCCTGCATTTCACCGAGTCTACCCGGGACCAGAAGGCTTCAACTTGTCATTCAGAATTCAGTGTCACCTTAACTTACCAGATTTTATGTATCTGAACATATGCTGGATAAATGCTATTTTAGCACGCTGGATTCCTTCCTACGAATGGTCCTTTGGAGGTTCCAGAGAGATTACTGCATCTGCTGTTATGCAGTGGACGACGGCTGATTGAGGATGTAGGAATAGCCGGTCGTTAAATGATTACGAGGCGTTGCAATATAAAAGATCACTTTTATTTTATATTCAACGTTAGATTAGTAATATTACAGTCGCTAGACTAGCGGCTGGTAAACCTCTTTCTCTACAACGGAGTATATATAAAAGTCTTAAAGACTCGTACAGAAATTTGACGACGCGTACGCCGGATTATTAAACGCTAATGCTACGGCAAATTGAGACAAGGAATAAGCGTCGGAATAATGATTCCTAGCCAAAGTAGTAAACGTGTTAACTGTTTAAGCGCTGGATTAATAATGCTCGAAGCTGGGCTCGCTCTGCGCTCCTCCGGTCTTCGGGTGTTGGTGGGGAGATGCTGCAGTGGGAGCGCCTCGATGTACGTGGTGGGATAGGGCTCCGTATGTCGTTGGGTAGAGTCTTCTCGTGCTGGTAGGGATCCGTGGGCGTGGGCATGGCGAGTGGGAAGCGCTGCTGGTAGGGAACGCTACGTCACTCGGGGCTTCCCTGATGTGCGCCGGGACTTTCCTGGTATGCGGGAAGGACAGCTAGTGTTTTTACCGTTAGCATACCAAGCCGTTTGCATCAGCGTCTGCAGCCGTTGTTCTCCGGGCTTCCCTCTTATCTTATCGGCCGGGCGGATAAGAGTATTGATCGCCGGCCGACTTGCGTCATTATGCATGTTCTAAGACTCTTATAAAATACTGCTATGAATAAAATATTCTTTCTTATATGCCTGGTTCCTTATTGCTACTTATAATGTTAATATGAAAATGCTACGTTATATAGAGTACGTGTACGCGTAGCATAGAATATTGGTACGGGTATAAATACGTATAAAAATATAATATTCTTAAAGTTAATAATGAATAGCATGCAAAAGATATAAAATTCTTAATATTAATGTGTGAATATATAAATGCTCGTGTACTTAATTATTAAAGCATGTACCGGTTATCCCGTTTGTGCTACCTATACGGGATGCGCATTTTTTTAGTTAACAATATTATAATTGCATTGTTCTTTGCATTTCCCTTTACGTATGTACTTCTTTACTGGCTTCTAATGTTCCAAAGTTAGTTTTATTTATTAAAAATTACATTCATTGAAAGAATCTGATATATATATATATATATATATATATATATATATATATACTATTATAAATTTTGGAATGTCTATATTGACTGTCTCATTGTGCAGTCTTAAATGCAAGTATAAAACTATTAATTGTTCTTATTTATTAGGTTTTTTATATAGTATCGTTATTTATGTGTCACCCGCTAAGACGCTTAAGCGCTGGCTATATACTGGGTGCTCCGCAAGTATAGATACTATTTTACAAGTTAGATCTTTGCTTTGAACGAATAATTTTCTCTGGATTTTTACTTCTTTCACCTCCTATGGGTGAATTAACAATAAATATATTGTTTAAATAAAATTAGACGTGCGGCTAAGACGTCACACCTGTAAGTGAGATTTGCTTAAAATTTACAAAACACATCAAGGAAATTGAGGAACAACGCTTCTCGGCTCACAGAGATAAGATCGCTATGTACGCAAGTTTCCTTCGTTCGGAACGACTTAGTTACGTGCCTGTAAGTGAGATTTGCCGAACATTTTCATAACACATCAAGGAAATTGAGGAACAACTCTTCTCGGCTCACAAAGCTAAGATGGATGTGTACGCAAGTTTCCTTAGTTCGGAACGTCTTAGTTACGTGCCTGTAAGTGAGATTTGCCGAAAATTTTCATAACACATCAAGGAAATTGAGGAAAAATGCTTCTCGGTTCACAGAGATAAGATCGCTATTTACGCAAGTTTCCGTCGTTCGGAACGGGAGCGGTGCACTTGGACACAGTACAATTGGACACGGTACAAATGGACACGTTGCAAATGGACACGAAACTTTGCACACGGCTCAATTGGACACAGTGCATTTGGACACAATAATTTTGGACACAGTAGCTTTTGGACACAGAAGAAAATTAATTTGGACACCGTTCAGTAGCACACCGGTCAGTTGCACACCGTTCAGTTGCACACCGTTCAGTTGCACACATAAAAATGCACACCGTTTAGTTGGACACATAAAAATGCACACCGTTCAGTTGCACACCGTTCAGTTGCACACCGTTCAGTTGCACACCGCTCAATTGCACACCGCTCAGTTGCACACCGCTCAGTTGCACACCGCTCAGTTGCACACCGCTCAGTTGCACACCGCTCAGTTGCACACCGCTCAGTTGCACACCGTTCAGTTGCACACCGTTCAGTTGCACACCGTTAATTTGCCCACCGTAGTTGTAAAGCGAGGTCCACCCTGCTTACCGGCGGGGTGGGTGCGCGAGGGGGGCCGAAGGCCCCCCTTGCACCCCCCCGTGTGTGTGTGTGTGTGTGTGCAATTGAGCGGTGTGCAACTGAGCGGTGTGCAACTGAGCGGTGTGCAACTGAGCGGTGTGCAACTGAGCGGTGTGCAACTGAGCGGTGTGCAACTGAGCGGTGTGCAACTGAGCGGTGTGCAACTGACCGGTGTGCAATTGAGCGGTGTGCAACTGAACGGTGTGCAACTGAACGGTGTGCAACTGAGCGGTGTGCAACTGAACGGTGTGCATTTTTATGTGTCCAACTAAACGGTGTGCATTTTTATGTGTGCAACTGAACGGTGTGCAACTGAACGGTGTGCAACTGACCGGTGTGCTACTGAACGGTGTCCAAATTAATTTTCTTCTGTGTCCAAAAGCTACTGTGTCCAAAATTATTGTGTCCAAATGCACTGTGTCCAATTGAGCCGTGTGCAAAGTTTCGTGTCCATTTGCAACGTGTCCATTTGCACCGTGTCCAATTGTACTGTGTCCAAGTGAAGGCCACTCGTTCGGAACGACTTAGTTACGTTTCTGTAAGTGAGATTTGCCGAAAATTTTCATAACACGTCAAGGAAATTGAGGAACAACGTTTCCCGGCTCACAGAGCTAGGATCGCTATGTGCGCAAGTTTCCTTCGTTCGGAACGCCTTAGTTACGTGCCTGTAGTCAAGATTTGCTGAAAATTTTCATAACACATCAAGGAAATTGAGGAACAACGCTTCTCGGCTCACAAAGCTAAGATGGAAGTGTACGCAAGTTTCCTTCGTTCGGAACGACTTAGTTACTTGCTTGTAAGTGAGATTTGCCGAAAATTTTATAACACATCAAGGAAACTGAGGAACAACGCTTCTCGGCTCACAGAGATAAGATCGCTACGTACGCAAGTTTCCTTCGTTCGGAACGACTTAGTTACGTTTCTGTAAGTGAGATTTGCCGAAAATTTTCATAACTCATCAAGGAAATTGTGGAACAAAGCTTCCTGGCTCACAGAGATAAGATCGCTATGTACGCAAGTTTCCTTCGTTCGGAACGAATTAGTTACGTTCCTGTAAGTGAGATTTGCCGAAAATTTTCATAACACGTCAAGGAAATTGAGGAACAACTCTTCCCGGCTCACAGAGCTAGGATCGCTATGTGCACAAGTTTCCTTCGTTCGGAATGACTTAGTTACGTGCCTGTAAGTGAGATTTGCCGAAAACTTTCATAACACATCAAGGAAATTGAGGAACAACGTTTCCCGGCTCACAGAGATAAGATCGCTATGTACGCAAGTTTCCTTCGCTTAGAACGACTTAGTTACGTGACTGTAAGTGAGATTTGCCGAAAATTTTCATAACACATCATGGAAATTGAGGAACAACGCTTCTCAGCTCACAGAGATAAGATCGCTATGTACGCAAGTTTCCTTCGTTTGGAACGACTTAGTTACGTGACTGTAAGTGAGATTTGCCGAAAATTTTAATGACACATCAAGGAAATTGAGGAACAACGCTTCTCGGCTCACAGAGACAAGATCGCTTTGTACGCAAGTTTCCTTCGTTCGGAACGACTTAGTGACGTGCCTGTAAGTGCGATTTGCCGAAAATTTCCATAAGACATCAAGGAAATTGAGGAACAACGCTTCTCGGCTCACAAGATAAGATGGAAGTGTACGCAAGTTTCCATCGTTCAGAACGACTTAGTTACGTGCCTGTAAGTGAGATTTGCCGAAAATTTTTGTAACACATTAAGGAAATTGAGGAACAACACTTCTCGGCTCACAGAGCTAGGATCGCTATGTACGCAAGTTTCCTTCATTCGGAACGACTTAGTTACGTGCTTGTAAGTGAGATTTGCCGAAAATTTTTATAACAGTTCAAGGAAATTGAGGAACAACGCTTCTCGGCTCACAGAGATAAGATCGCTATGTACGCAAGTTTCCTTCGTTCGGAACGACTTAGTTACGTTTCTGTAAGTGAGATTTGCCGAAAATTTACATAACACATCAAGGAAATTGAGGAACAACGCTTCTCGGCTCACAAAGCTAAGATGGAAGTGTACGCAAGTTTCCTTTGTTCGGAACGACTTAGTTACGTGCCTGTAAGTGAGATTTGCCGAAAATTTCCATAACACATCAAGGATATTGAGGAACAACGCTTCTCGGCTCACATAGATAAGATCGCTATGTACGCAAGTTTCCTTCGTTCGGAACGACTTAGTTACGTTTCTGTAAGTGAGATTTGCCGAAAATTTACATAACACATCAAGGAAATTGAGGAACAACGCTTCTCGGCTCACAAAGCTAAGATGGAAATGTACGCAAGTTTCCTTCGTTCGGAACGACTTAGTTACGTGCCTGTAAGTGAGATTTGCCGAAAATTTTTATAACAGATCAAGGAAATTGAGGAACAACGCTTCTCGGCTCACAGAGATAAGATCGCTATGTACGCAAGTTTCCTTCGTTCGGAACGACTTAATTACGTTTCTGTAAGTGAGATTTGCCGAAAATTTACATAACACATCAAGGAAATTGAGGAACAATGCTTCTCGGCTCACAGAGATAAAATCGCTTTGTAGGCATGTTTCCTTCGTTTGGAACGACTTAGTTACGTGGCTGTAAGTGAGATTTGCCGAAAATTTTTATAACACGTCAAGGAAATTGAGGAACAACGCTTCTCGGCTCACAGAGACAAGATCGCTTTGTACGCAGGTTTCCTTCGTTCGGAACGACTTAGTTACGTTTCTGTAAGTGAGATCTGCCGAAAATTTTCATAACACGTCAAGGAAATTGAGGAACAACGTTTCCCGGCTCACAGAGCTAGGATCGCTATGTGCGCAAGTTTCCTTCGTTCGGAACGCCTTAGTTACGTGCCTGTAGTCAAGATTTGCTGAAAATTTTCATAACACATCAAGGAAATTGAGGAACAACGCTTCTCGGCTCACAAAGCTAAGATGGAAGTGTACGCAAGTTTCCTTCGTTCGGAACGACTTAGTTACTTGCTTGTAAGTGAGATTTGCCGAAAAATTTTATAACACATCAAGGAAACTGAGGAACAACGCTTCTCGGCTCACAGAGATAAGATCGCTACGTACGCAAGTTTCCTTCGTTCGGAACGACTTAGTTACGTTTCTGTAAGTGAGATTTGCCGAAAATTTTCATAACTCATCAAGGAAATTGTGGAACAAAGCTTCCTGGCTCACAGAGATAAGATCGCTATGTACGCAAGTTTCCTTCGTTCGGAACGAATTAGTTACGTTCCTGTAAGTGAGATTTGCCGAAAATTTTCATAACACGTCAAGGAAATTGAGGAACAACTCTTCCCGGCTCACAGAGCTAGGATCGCTATGTGCACAAGTTTCCTTCGTTCGGAATGACTTAGTTACGTGCCTGTAAGTGAGATTTGCCGAAAACTTTCATAACACATCAAGGAAATTGAGGAACAACGTTTCCCGGCTCACAGAGATAAGATCGCTATGTACGCAAGTTTCCTTCGCTTAGAACGACTTAGTTACGTGACTGTAAGTGAGATTTGCCGAAAATTTTCATAACACATCATGGAAATTGAGGAACAACGCTTCTCAGCTCACAGAGATAAGATCGCTATGTACGCAAGTTTCCTTCGTTGGAACGACTTAGTTACGTGACTGTAAGTGAGATTTGCCGAAAATTTTAATGACACATCAAGGAAATTGAGGAACAACGCTTCTCGGCTCACAGAGACAAGATCGCTTTGTACGCAAGTTTCCTTCGTTCGGAACGACTTAGTGACGTGCCTGTAAGTGCGATTTGCCGAAAATTTCCATAAGACATCAAGGAAATTGAGGAACAACGCTTCTCGGCTCACAAGATAAGATGGAAGTGTACGCAAGTTTCCATCGTTCAGAACGACTTAGTTACGTGCCTGTAAGTGAGATTTGCCGAAAATTTTTGTAACACATTAAGGAAATTGAGGAACAACACTTCTCGGCTCACAGAGCTAGGATCGCTATGTACGCAAGTTTCCTTCATTCGGAACGACTTAGTTACGTGCTTGTAAGTGAGATTTGCCGAAAATTTTTATAACAGTTCAAGGAAATTGAGGAACAACGCTTCTCGGCTCACAGAGATAAGATCGCTATGTACGCAAGTTTCCTTCGTTCGGAACGACTTAGTTACGTTTCTGTAAGTGAGATTTGCCGAAAATTTACATAACACATCAAGGAAATTGAGGAACAACGCTTCTCGGCTCACAAAGCTAAGATGGAAGTGTACGCAAGTTTCCTTTGTTCGGAACGACTTAGTTACGTGCTGTAAGTGAGATTTGCCGAAAATTTCATAACACATCAAGGATATTGAGGAACAACGCTTCTCGGCTCACATAGATAAGATCGCTATGTACGCAAGTTTCCTTCGTTCGGAACGACTTAGTTACGTTTCTGTAAGTGAGATTTGCCGAAAATTTACATAACACATCAAGGAAATTGAGGAACAACGCTTCTCGGCTCACAAAGCTAAGATGGAATGTACGCAAGTTTCCTTCGTTCGGAACGACTTAGTTACGTGCCTGTAAGTGAGATTTGCCGAAAATTTTTATAACAGATCAAGGAAATTGAGGAACAACGCTTCTCGGCTCACAGAGATAAGATCGCTATGTACGCAAGTTTCCTTCGTTCGGAACGACTTAGTTACGTTTCTGTAAGTGAGATTTGCCGAAAATTTACATAACACATCAAGGAAATTGAGGAACAATGCTTCTCGGCTCACAGAGATAAAATCGCTTGTAGGCATGTTTCCTTCGTTTGGAACGACTTAGTTACGTGCTGTAAGTGAGATTTGCCGAAAATTTTCATAACACGTCAAGGAAATTGAGGAACAACGCTTCTCGGCTCACAGAGACAAGATCGCTTTGTACGCAGGTTTCCTTCGTTCGGAACGACTTAGTTACGTTTCTGTAAGTGAGATCTGCCGAAAATTTTCATAACACATCAAGGAAATTGAGGAACAACGCTTCTCGGCTCACAGAGACAAGATCGCTTTGTACGCAAGTTTCCTTCGTTCGGAACGACTTAGTTACGTTTCTGTAAGTGAGATTTGCCGAAAATTTTCATAACACATCAAGGAAATTGAGGAAAAATGCTTCTCGGTTCACAGAGATAAGATCGCTATGTACGCAAGTTTCCGTCGTTCGGAACGACTTAGTTACGTTCTGTAAGTGAGATTTGCCGAAAATTTTCATAACACGTCAAGAAAATTGAGGAACAACGTTTCCCGGCTCACAGAGCTAGGATCGCTATGTGCGCAAGTTTTCCTTCGTTCGGAACGACTTAGTTACTTGCCTGTAAGTGAGATTTGCCGAAAAACATTCATAACACATCAAGGAAATTTAGGAACAACGCTTCCCGGCTCACAGAGATAAGATCGCTATGTACGCAAGTTTCCTTCGCTTAGAACGACTTAGTTACGTGACTGTAAGTGAGATTTGCCGAAAATTTTCATAACACATCATGGAAATTGAGGAACAACGCTTCTCAGCTCACAGAGATAAGATCGCTATGTACGCAAGTTTCCTTCGTTTGGAACGACTTAGTTACGTGACTGTAAGTGAGATTTGCCGAAAATTTTAATGACACATCAAGGAAATTGAGGAACAACGCTTCTCGGCTCACAGAGACAAGATCGCTTTGTACGCAAGTTTCCTTCGTTCGGAACGACTTAGTTACGTGCCTGTAAGTGAGATTTGCCGAAAATTTCCATAAGACATCAAGGAAATTGAGGAACAACGCTTCTCGGCTCACAAAGATAAGATGGAAGTGTACGCAAGTTTCCATCGTTCAGAACGACTTAGTTACGTGCCTGTAAGTGAGATTTGCCGAAAATTTTTGTAACACATCAAGGAAATTGAGGAACAACACTTCTCGGCTCACAGAGCTAGGATCGCTATGTACGCAAGTTTCCTTCATTCGGAACGACTTAGTTACGTGCTGTAAGTGAGATTTGCCGAAAATTTTTATAACAGTTCAAGGAAATTGAGGAACAACGCTTCTCGGCTCACAGAGATAAGATCGCTATGTACGCAAGTTTCCTTCGTTCGGAACGACTTAGTTACGTTCTGTAAGTGAGATTTGCCGAAAATTTACATAACACATCAAGGAAATTGAGGAACAACGCTTCTCGGCTCACAAAGCTAAGATGGAAGTGTACGCAAGTTTCCTTTGTTCGGAACGACTTAGTTACGTGCCTGTAAGTGAGATTTGCCGAAAATTTCATAACACATCAAGGAAATTGAGGAACAACGCTTCTCGGCTCACATAGATAAGATCGCTATGTATGCAAGTTTCCTTCGTTCGGAACGACTTAATTACGTCCCTGTAGACAAGATTTGCCGAAAATTTTCATAACACATCAAGGAAATTGAGGAACAACGCTTCCCGGCTCACAAAGATAAGATGGAAGTGTACGCAAGTTTCCATCGTTCAGAACGACTTAGTTACGTGCCTGTAAGTGAGATTTGCCGAAAATTTTGTAACACATCAAGGAAATTAAGGAACAACACTTCTCGGCTCACAGAGCTAGGATCGCTATGTACGCAAGTTTCCTTCATTCGGAACGACTTAGTTACGTGCTTGTAAGTGAGATTTGCCGAAAATTTTTATAACAGATCAAGGAAATTGAGGAACAACGCTTCTCGGCTCACAGAGATAAGATCGCTATGTACGCAAGTTTCCTTCGTTCGGAACGACTAAGTTACGTTTCTGTAAGTTAGATTTGCCGAAAATTTACATAACACATCAAGGAAATTGAGGAACAACGCTTATCGGCTCACAGAACTAGGATCGCTATGTACGCAAGTTTCCTTCATTCGGAACGACTTAGTTACGTGCTTGTAAGTGAGATTTGCCGAAAATTTTTATAACAGATCAAGGAAATTGAGGAACAACGCTTCTCGGCTCACAGAGCTATGATCGCTATGTACGCAAGTTTCCTTCGTTCGGAACGACTAAGTTACGTTTCTGTAAGTTAGATTTGCCGAAAATTTACATAACACATCAAGGAAATTGAGGAACAACTCTTCTCGGCTCACAAAGCTAAGATGGAAGTGTACGCAAGTTTCATTTGTTCGGAACGACTTAGTTACGTGCCTGTAAGTGAGATTTGCCGAAAATTTTTATAACAGATCAAGGAAATTGAGGAACAACGCTTCTCGGCTCACAGAGATAAGATCGCTATGTACGCAAGTTTCCTTCGTTCGGAACGATTTAGTTACGTTTCTGTAAGTGAGATTTGCCGAAAATTTACATAACACATCAAGGAAATTGAGGAACAACGCTTCCCGGCTCACAAAGCTAAGATGGAAGTGTACGCAAGTTTCCTTCGTTCAGATCGACTTAGTTACGTGCCTGTAAGTGAGATTTGCCGAAAATTTTTATAACACATCAAGGAAATTGAGGAACAACGCTTATCGGCTCACAGAGCTAGGATCGCTATGTACGCAAGTTTCGTTCATTCGGAACGACTTAGTTACGTGCTTGTAAGTGAGATTTGCCGAAAATTTTTATAACAGATCAAGGAAATTGAGGTACAACGCTTCTCGGCTCACAGAGATAAGATCGCTATGTACGCAAGTTTCCTTCGTTCGGAACGACTTAGTTACGTTTCTGTAAGTGAGATTTGCCGAAAATTTACATAACACATCAAGGAAATTGAGGAACAACGCTTCTCGGCTCACAAGCTAAGATGGAAGTGTACGCAAATTTCCTTGTTCGGAACGACTTAGTTACGTGCCTGTAAGTGAGATTTGCCGAAAATTTTCATAACACATCAAGGAAATTGAGGAACAACGCTTCTCGGCTCACAGAGCTAAGATGGATGTACGCAAGTTTCCTTCGTTCGGAACGACTTAGTTACGTGTCTGTAAGTGAGATTTGCCGAAAATTTTTATAACAGATCAAGGAAATTGAGGAACAACGCTTCTCGGCTCACAGAGATAAGATCGCTATGTACGCAAGTTTCCTTCGTTCGGAACGACTTAGTTACGTTTCTGTAAGTGAGATTTGCCGAAAATTTACATAACACATCAAGGAAATTGAGGAACAACGCTTCTCGGCTCACAAAGCTAAGATGGAAGTGTACGCAAGTTTCCTTTGTTCGGAACGACTTAGTTACGTGCCTGTAAGTGAGATTTGCCGAAAATTTTCATAACACATCAAGGAAATTGAGGAACAACGCTTCTCGGCTCACAAAGCTAAGATGGAAATGTACGCAAGTTTCCTTCGTTCGGAACGACTTAGTTACGTGCCTGTAAGTGAGATTTGCCGAAAATTTTTATAACAGATCAAGGAAATTGAGGAACAACGCTTCTCCGCTCACAGAGATAAGATCGCTATGTACGCAAGTTTCCTTCGTTCGGAACGACTTAGTTACGTTTCTGTAAGTGAGATTTGCCGAAAATTTACATAACACATCAAGGAAATTGAGGAACAATGCTTCTCGTCTCACAGAGATAAAATCGCTTTGTAGGCATGTTTCCTTCGTTTGGAACGACTTAGTTACGTGACTGTAAGTGAGATTTGCCGAAAATTTTCATAACACGTCAAGGAAATTGAGGAACAACGCTTCTCGGCTCACAGAGACAAGATCGCTTTGTACGCAAGTTTCCTTCGTTCGGAACGACTTAGTTACGTTTCTGTAAGTGAGATTTGCCGAAAATTTTCATAACACATCAAGGAAATTGAGGAACAATGCTTCTCGTCTCACAGAGATAAAATCGCTTTGTAGGCATGTTTCCTTCGTTGGAACGACTTAGTTACGTGACTGTAAGTGAGATTTGCCGAAAATTTTCATAACACGTCAAGGAAATTGAGGAACAACGCTTCTCGGCTCACAGAGACAAGATAGCTTTGTACGCAAGTTTCCTTCGTTCGGAACGACTTAGTTACGTTTCTGTAAGTGAGATTTGCCGAAAATTTTCATAACACATCAAGGAAATTTAGGAACAACGCTTCTCGGCTCACAGAGACAAGATCGCTTTGTACGCAAGTTTCCTTCGTTCGGAACGACTTAGTTACGTTTCTGTAAGTGAGATTTGCCGAAAATTTTCATAACACATCAAGGAAATTGAGGAAAAAGCTTCTCGGTCACAGAGATAAGATCGCTATGTACGCAAGTTTCCGTCGTTCGGAACGACTTAGTTACGTTTCTGTAAGTGAGATTTGCCGAAAATTTCATAACACGTCAAGGAAATTGAGGAACAATGTTTCCCGGCTCACAGAGCTAAGATCGCTATGTGCGCAAGTTTCCTTCGTTCGGAACGCCTTAGTTACGTGCCTGTAGTAAGATTTGCCGAAAATTTTCATAACACATCAAGGAAATTGAGGAACAACGCTTCTCGGCTCACAAAGCTAAGATGGAAGTGTACGCAAGTTTCCTTCGTTCGGAACGACTTAGTTACGTTGCCTGTAAGTGAGATTTGCCGAAAATTTTATAACACATCAAGGAAATGAGGAACAACGCTTCTCGGCTCACAGAGATAAGATCGCTAGTACGCAAGTTTCCTTCGTTCGGAACGACTTAGTTACGTTTCTGTAAGTGAGATTTGCCGAAAATTTTCATAACACATCAAGGAAATTGAGGAACAAAGCTTCCGGCTCACAGAGATAAGATCGCTATGTACGCAAGTTTCCTTCGTTCGGAACGACTTAGTTACGTTCCTGTAAGTGAGATTTGCCGAAAATTTTCATAACACGTCAAGGAAATTGAGGAACAACTCTTCCCGGCTCACAGAGCTAGGATCGCTATGTGCCAAGTTCCTTCGTTCGGAATGACTTAGTTACGTGCCTGTAAGTGAGATTTGCCGAAAACTTTCATAACACATCAAGGAAATCGAGGAACAACGCTTCCCGGCTCACAGAGATAAGATCGGTATGTACGCAAGTTTCCTTCGCTTAGAACGACTTAGTTACGTGACTGTAAGTGAGATTTGCCGAAAATTTTCATAACACATCAAGGAAATTGAGGAACAACGCTTCCTCAGCTCACAGAGATAAGATCGCTATGTACGCAAGTTTCCTTCGTTCGGAACGACTTAGTTACGTGACTGTAAGTGAGATTTGCCGAAAATTTTAATGACACATCAAGGAAATTGAGGAACAACGCTTCTCGGCTCACAGAGACTAAGATGCGTATGTACGCAAGTTTCCTTCGTTCGGAACGACTTAGTTACGTGCCTGTAAGTGAGATTTGCCGAAAATTTTCATAACACATCAAGGAAATTGAGGAACAACGCTTCTCGGCTCACAGAGCTAAGATCGGAATGTACGCAAGTTTCCTTCGTTCGGAACGACTTAGTTACGTGCTGTAAGTGAGATTTGCCGAAAATTTTATAACACATCAAGGAAATTGAGGAACAACGCTTCTCGGCTCACAGAGATAAGATCGCTATGTACGCAAGTTTCCTTCGTTCGGAACGACTTAGTTACGTTTCTGTAAGTGAGATTTGCCGAAAATTTACATAACACATCAAGGAAATTGAGGAACAACGCTTCTCGGCTCACAAAGCTAAGATGGAAGTGTACGCAAGTTTCCTTGTTCGGAACGACTTAGTTACGTGCCTGTAAGTGAGATTTGCCGAAAATTTTCATAACACATCAAGGAAATTGAGGAACAACGCTTCTCGGCTCACAAGCTAAGATGGCTATGTACGCAAGTTTCCTTCGTTCGGAACGACTTAGTTACGTGCTGTAAGTGAGATTTGCCGAAAATTTTTATAACACATCAAGGAAATTGAGGAACAACGCTTCTCGGCTCACAGAGATAAGATCGCTATGTACGCAAGTTTCCTTCGTTCGGAACGACTTAGTTACGTTCTGTAAGTGAGATTTGCCGAAAATTTTCATAACACTCAAGGAAATTGAGGAACAACGCTTCTCGGCTCACAGAGCTAGATCGCTATGTACGCAAGTTTCCTTCGTTCGGAACGACTTAGTTACGTGCCTGTAAGTGAGATTTGCCGAAAATTTTCATAACACATCAAGGAAATGAGGAACAACGCTTCTCGGCTCACAGAGATAAGATCGGTATGTACGCAAGTTTCCTTCGTTCGGAACGACTTAGTTACGTGCCTGTAAGTGAGATTTGCCGAAAATTTTCATAACACATCAAGGAAATTGAGGAACAACGCTTCTCGGCTCACAGAGCTAAGATCGCTATGTACGCAAGTTTCCTTCGTTCGGAACGACTTAGTTACGTTCTGTAAGTGAGATTTGCCGAAAATTTTCATAACACATCAAGGAAATTGAGGAACAACGCTTCTCGGCTCACAGAGATAAGATCGCTATGTACGCAAGTTTCCTTCGTTCGGAACGACTTAGTTACGTTCTGTAAGTGAGATTTGCCGAAAATTTTCATAACACATCAAGGAAATTGAGGAACAACGCTTCCGGCTCACAGAGCTAAGATCGCTATGTACGCAAGTTTCCTTCGTTCGGAACGACTTAGTTACGTGCCTGTAAGTGAGATTTGCCGAAAATTTTCATAACACATCAAGGAAATTGAGGAACAACGCTTCTCGGCTCACAAAGATAAGATGGAATGTACGCAAGTTTCCTTCGTTCGGAACGACTTAGTTACGTGCTGTAAGTGAGATTTGCCGAAAATTTTATAACACATCAAGGAAATTGAGGAACAACGCTTCTCGGCTCACAGAGATAAGATCGCTATGTACGCAAGTTTCCTTCGTTCGGAACGACTTAGTTACGTTCTGTAAGTGAGATTTGCCGAAAATTTTCATAACACATCAAGGAAATTGAGGAACAACGCTTCTCGGCTCACAGAGATAAGATCGCTATGTACGCAAGTTTCCTTCGTTCGGAACGACTTAGTTACGTTCCTGTAAGTGAGATTTGCCGAAAATTTTCATAACACTCAAGGAAATTGAGGAACAACGCTTCTCGGCTCACAGAGCTAAGATCGCTATGTACGCACAAGTTTCCTTCGTTCGGAATGACTTAGTTACGTGCCTGTAAGTGAGATTTGCCGAAAATTTTCATAACACATCAAGGAAATGAGGAACAACGCTTCCCGGCTCACAGAGATAAGATCGGTATGTACGCAAGTTTCCTTCGTTCGGAACGACTTAGTTACGTGCCTGTAAGTGAGATTTGCCGAAAATTTTCATAACACATCAAGGAAATTGAGGAACAACGCTTCTCGGCTCACAGAGCTAAGATCGCTATGTACGCAAGTTTCCTTCGTTCGGAACGACTTAGTTACGTGCTGTAAGTGAGATTTGCCGAAAATTTTATAACACATCAAGGAAATTGAGGAACAACGCTTCTCGGCTCACAGAGATAAGATCGCTATGTACGCAAGTTTCCTTCGTTCGGAACGACTTAGTTACGTGCTGTAAGTGAGATTTGCCGAAAATTTTCATAACACATCAAGGAAATTGAGGAACAACGCTTCTCGGCTCACAAAGCTAAGATGATATGTACGCAAGTTTCCTTCGTTCGAACGACTTAGTTACGTGCCTGTAAGTGAGATTTGCGAAAATTTTTCATAACACATCAAGGAAATTGAGGAACAACGCTTCTCGGCTCACAGAGCTAAGATGGTATGTACGCAAGTTTCCTTCGTTCGGAACGACTTAGTTACGTTCTGTAAGTGAGATTTGCCGAAAATTTTCATAACACATCAAGGAAATTGAGGAACAACGCTTCCCGGCTCACAGAGCTAAGATCGCTATGTACGCAAGTTTCCTTCGTTCGGAACGACTTAGTTACGTGCCTGTAAGTGAGATTTGCCGAAAATTTCATAACACATCAAGGAAATTGAGGAACAACGCTTCTCGGCTCACAGAGATAAGATCGCTATGTACGCAAGTTTCCTTCGTTCGGAACGATTAGTTACGTGCTGTAAGTGAGATTTGCCGAAAATTTCATAACACATCAAGGAAATTGAGGAACAACGCTTCTCGGCTCACAGAGCTAAGATCGCTATGTACGCAAGTTTCCTTCGTTCGGAACGACTTAGTTACGTTCCTGTAAGTGAGATTTGCCGAAAATTTTCATAAACATCAAGGAAATTGAGGAACAACGCTTCCCGGCTCACAGAGATAAGATCGCTATGTACGCAAGTTTCCTTCGTTCGGAACGACTTAGTTACGTGCCTGTAAGTGAGATTTGCCGAAAATTTTCATAACACATCAAGGAAATTGAGGAACAACGCTTCTCGGCTCACAGAGATAAGATCGCTATGTACGCAAGTTTCCTTCGTTCGGAACGACTTAGTTACGTGCTGTAAGTGAGATTGCCGAAAATTTTCATAACACATCAAGGAAATTGAGGAACAACGCTTCTCGGCTCACAGAGCAAGATCGGTATGTACGCAAGTTTCCTTCGTTCGGAACGACTTAGTTACGTGCTGTAAGTGAGATTTGCCGAAAATTTTCATAACACATCAAGGAAATTGAGGAACAACGCTTCTCGGCTCACAGAGATAAGATCGCTATGTACGCAAGTTTCCTCGTTCGGAACGACTTAGTTACGTTCTGTAAGTGAGATTTGCCGAAAATTTTCATAACACATCAAGGAAATTGAGGAACAAGTTCTCGGCTCACAGAGATAGATCGCTATGTACGCAAGTTTCCTTCGTTCGGAACGCTTAGTTACGTGCCTGTAGTGAGATTTGCCGAAAATTTTCATAACACATCAAGGAAATTGAGGAACAACGCTTCTCGGCTCACAAAGCTAAGATGGAAGTGTACGCAAGTTTCCTTCGTTCGGAACGACTTAGTTACGTGCCTGTAAGTGAGATTTGCCGAAAATTTTATAACACATCAAGGAAATTGAGGAACAACGCTTCTCGGCTCACAGAGATAAGATCGCTAGTACGCAAGTTTCCTTCGTTCGGAACGACTTAGTTACGTGTCTGTAAGTGAGATTTGCCGAAAATTTTCATAACACATCAAGGAAATTGAGGAACAACGCTTCCCGGCTCACAGAGATAAGATCGCTATGTACGCAAGTTTCCTTCGTTCGGAACGAATTAGTTACGTTCCTGTAAGTGAGATTTGCCGAAAATTTTCATAACACGTCAAGGAAATTGAGGAACAACTCTTCCCGGCTCACAGAGCTAGGATCGCTATGTGCACAAGTTTCCTTCGTTCGGAATGACTTAGTTACGTGCCTGTAAGTGAGATTTGCCGAAAACTTTCATAACACATCAAGGAAATCGAGGAACAACGCTTCCCGGCTCACAGAGATAAGATCGGTATGTACGCAAGTTTCCTTCGCTTAGAACGACTTAGTTACGTGACTGTAAGTGAGATTTGCCGAAAATTTTCATAACACATCATGGAAATTGAGGAACAACGCTTCTCAGCTCACAGAGATAAGATCGCTATGTACGCAAGTTTCCTTCGTTTGGAACGACTTAGTTACGTGACTGTAAGTGAGATTTGCCGAAAATTTTAATGACACATCAAGGAAATTGAGGAACAACGCTTCTCGGCTCACAGAGACAAGATCGCTTTGTACGCAAGTTTCCTTCGTTCGGAACGACTTAGTTACGTGCTGTAAGTGAGATTTGCCGAAAATTTCATAAGACATTAAGGAAATTGAGGAACAACGCTTCTCGGCTCACAAAGATAAGATGGAAGTGTACGCAAGTTTCCTCGTTCAGAACGACTTAGTTACGTGCCTGTAAGTGAGATTTGTCGAAAATTTTTGTAACACATCAAGGAAATTGAGGAACAACACTTCTCGGCTCACAGAGATAAGATCGCTATGTACGCAAGTTTCCTTCGTTCGGAACGACTTAGTTACGTTTCTGTAAGTGAGATTTGCCGAAAATTTACATAACACATCAAGGAAATTGAGGAACAACGCTTCCCGGCTCACAAAGCTAAGATGGAAGTGTACGCAAGTTTCCTTCGTTCAGAACGACTTAGTTACGTGCCTGTAAGTGAGATTTGCCGAAAATTTTCATAACACATCAAGGAAATTGAGGAACAACGCTTCTCGGCTCACAAAGCTAAGATGGAAATGTACGCAAGTTTCCTTCGTCGGAACGACTTAGTTACGTGTCTGTAAGTGAGATTTGCCGAAAATTTTTATAACAGATCAAGGAAATTGAGGAACAACGCTTCTCGGCTCACAGAGATAAGATCGCTATGTACGCAAGTTTCCTTCGTTCGGAACGACTTAGTTACGTTTCCTGTAAGTGAGATTTGCCGAAAATTTCATAACACATCAAGGAAATTGAGGAACAACGCTTCTCCGGCTCACAAGCTAAGATGGATGTACGCAAGTTTCCTTCGTTCGGAACGACTTAGTTACGTGCCTGTAAGTGAGATTTGCCGAAAATTTTCATAACACATCAAGGAAATTGAGGAACAACGCTTCTCGGCTCACAGAGATAAAGATCGGTATGTACGCAAGTTTCCTTCGTTCGGAACGACTTAGTTACGTGACTGTAAGTGAGATTTGCCGAAAATTTTCATAACACATCAAGGAAATTGAGGAACAACGCTTCTCGGCTCACAGAGATAAGATCGCTATGTACGCAAGTTTCCTTCGTTGGAACGACTTAGTTACGTGACTGTAAGTGAGATTTGCCGAAAATTTTCATAACACATCAAGGAAATTGAGGAACAACGCTTCTCGGCTCACAGAGATAAGATCGCTTGTACGCAGTTTCCTTCGTTCGGAACGACTTAGTTACGTGCCTGTAAGTGAGATTTGCCGAAAATTTCATAACACATTCAAGGAAATTGAGGAACAACGCTTCTCGGCTCACAGAGATAAGATCGCTATGTACGCAAGTTTCCTTCGTTCGGAACGACTTAGTTACGTGCTGTAAGTGAGATTTGCCGAAAATTTTCATAACACATCAAGGAAATTGAGGAACAACGCTTCTCGGCTCACAGAGATAAGATCGCTATGTACGCAGTTTCCTTCGTTCGGAACGACTTAGTTACGTTTCTGTAAGTGAGATTTGCCGAAAATTTCATAACACTCAAGGAAATTGAGGAACAACGCTTCTCGGCTCACAGAGTAAAGATGCTATGTACGCAAGTTTCCTTCGTTCGGAACGACTTAGTTACGTGCTGTAAGTGAGATTTGCCGAAAATTTTCATAACACATCAAGGAAATTGAGGAACAACGCTTCTCGGCTCACAGAGCTAAGATCGCTATGTACGCAAGTTTCCTCGTTCGGAACGACTTAGTTACGTTTCTGTAAGTGAGATTTGCCGAAAATTTTCATAACACATCAAGGAAATTGAGGAACAACGCTTCTCGGCTCACAGAGTAAGATCGCTATTGTACGCAAGTTTCCTTCGTTCGGAACGACTTAGTTACGTTTCTGTAAGTGAGATTTGCCCGAAAATTTCATAACACATCAAGGAAATTGAGGAACAACGCTCTCGGCTCACAAAGCTAAGATGGAATGTACGCAAGTTTCCTTTCGTTCGGAACGACTTAGTTACGTCCTGTAAGTGAGATTTGCCGAAAATTTTCATAACACATCAAGGAAATTGAGGAACAACGCTTCTCGGCTCACAGAGCTAAGATCGCTATGTACGCAAGTTTCCTTCGTTCGGAACGACTTAGTTACGTGCCTGTAAGTGAGATTTGCCGAAAATTTCATAACACATCAAGGAAATTGAGGAACAACGCTTCTCGGCTCACAGAGATAAGATCGCTTTGTACGCAAGTTTCCTTCGTTCGGAACGACTTAGTTACGTGACTGTAAGTGAGATTTGCCGAAAATTTTCTAACACATCAAGGAAATTGAGGAACAACGCTTCTCGGCTCACAGAGATAAGATCGCTATGTACGCAAGTTTCCTTCGTTCGGAACGACTTAGTTACGTGCCTGTAAGTGAGATTTGCCGAAAATTTCATAACACATCAAGGAAATTGAGGAACAACGCTTCTCGGCTCACAGAGATAAGATCGCTATGTACGCAAGTTTCCTTCGTTCGGAACGACTTAGTTACGTGCCTGTAAGTGAGATTTGCCGAAAATTTTCATACACATCAAGGAAATTGAGGAACAACGCTTCTCGGCTCACAGAGATAAGATCGCTATGTACGCAAGTTTCCTTCGTTCGGAACGACTTAGTTACGTGCCTGTAAGTGAGATTTGCCGAAAATTTCATAACACATCAAGGAAATTGAGGAACAACGCTTCTCGGCTCACAGAGATAAGATCGCTATGTACGCAAGTTTCCTTCGTTCGGAACGACTTAGTTACGTGCCTGTAAGTGAGATTTGCCGAAAATTTTCATAACACATCAAGGAAATTGAGGAACAACGCTTCTCGGCTCACAAGATAAGATCGCTATGTACGCAAGTTTCCTTCGTTCGGAACGACTTAGTTACGTGCCTGTAAGTGAGATTTGCCGAAAATTTTCATAACACATCAAGGAAATTGAGGAACAACGCTTCTCGGCTCACAGAGCTAAGATCGCTATGTACGCAAGTTTCCTTCGTTCGGAACGACTTAGTTACGTGCCTGTAAGTGAGATTTGCCGAAAATTTTCATAACACATCAAGGAAATTGAGGAACAACGCTTCTCGGCTCACAGAGATAAGATCGCTATGTACGCAAGTTTCCTTCGTTCGGAACGACTTAGTTACGTGCCTGTAAGTGAGATTTGCCGAAAATTTTCATAACACATCAAGGAATTGAGGAACAACGCTTCTCGGCTCACAGAGATAGATCGCTATGTACGCAAGTTTCCTTCGTTCGGAACGACTTAGTTACGTGCCTGTAAGTGAGATTTGCCGAAAATTTTCATAACACATCAAGGAAATTGAGGAACAACGCTTCTCGGCTCACAGAGATAAGATCGCTATGTACGCAAGTTTCCTTCGTTCGGAACGACTTAGTTACGTGCCTGTAAGTGAGATTTGCCGAAAATTTTCATAACACATCAAGGAAATTGAGGAACAACGCTTCTCGGCTCACAGAGCTAAGATCGCTATGTACGCAAGTTTCCTTCGTTCGGAACGACTTAGTTACGTGCCTGTAAGTGAGATTTGCCGAAAATTTA
>WHNR01000243.1:0-65288 GCA_009859135.1 Formica selysi
GGGGAGGGGAGGGAGAGAGAGGGAGAGGGAGGGAGTGAGAGGGAGTGAAAGGGGAGAGAGAGGAAGAGGGAGGGAGAGAGAGAAAGAGAGAGGGAGAGGAGATCTTTATTAGCTTTCTCAGCTATTTGTAATACAAATCTAGTTTACATTAATTACAATATACTCCTTTAACATTCGCTTAAACGGCACAATTCTTTCATTCCGCTTTATTTCAGCTGCCAAGGCGTTATACATTTTTACTCCTTCGTAAAACATACTCTTTTGCGCACTCCTTGTTCTGCGATATTTTATTGCAATATCCCCAGCTTGTCGTGTTTATCTTTCACTCTCATTTCCCACAATTTCTAATCTATTTCTTAATTGCTCCGGTAACATGTTCCTTACAATTTTAAAAATAAATATACACACATTATAATATAGCCTCTGTATTATGGACATAAACTGCAGCGCTTGCAGCATACGCTCCACTTTGATATGTCTATCACATTTCAATATGATCCTCATGGCCCGGTTTGTGCTTTTTGCAATTTACTCAGCTGTGTTTCTCCCTATATCAATTAACAGCGTCGCACAATACTCAAAGTGAGGCGCTATAATTGTCTTATATACAATACATCTAGTATATGCCAATATATAATTACCTATTCTATTCAAAAAACTCATTTTTTCCCCTATTTTCTTTAGCATATAATCACTGTGGTCTATAAATCGTAGTCTATCGTCAATAATTTTGCCTAGGTATTTCATTATTTCCACATGTTCAATCTCAGTTCCATCCAAACATTTCAATGTTATATTACCTCGCAGTTCTTTTCTTATACTTCTAACAATCATATATTTCGTTTTTCCTGCATTCATTTTTAACTTATTTATATTCATCCAGTCTTTTACTATAGTCAATGCTATATTCAGTTTACCCTCTAATTCCGCGCTGCTTTCTTCAGTTACATATATTAACGTATCATCTGCAAACATTTTTATATTACATCCTTCTGGACAGATTTTTATTATATCATTTATATATACTATAAATAACAAAGGTCCAAATACAGATCCTTGTGGTACTCCATTCTGTAGTCATTAATTTAGACCATTTATTATTAAATTGAACCTGCTGTGTTCTATCCTTTAAATATGATTTTAACCATTCTATAACCATTCCCCTAATTTCATATTGATATAATTTCTCTAATAATCTTTCTCTATCTATTGTTTCAAAGGCTCGCTTAAAATCCATGAAAATTACCCCTACCATTTTTGCCTCACTAACTATCAATTTCCATTCATCAATGACTGTTTGAATGGCTGCTTCACATGAATACTGTTTTCTAAAGTCCGACTGATGTTCTGTTATAATACAATTATCTTCCAAATACGTTTCAATTTGCTTTTTAACTACTAATTCCAACACTTTTTCAAATATTGCTAACATATTTATAGGCCTAAATTCACTTGCTTTTCTAGCTTTCTCTATTTTTGAAATCGGTATTATCGTAGACGTTTTCCAACCTTTTGGACAGCAACCTTCCTTCAAAGAATTATTTATTATATCAACAAATTCCTCTTTTATTATGCAAAATACTGCCTTTAATATATCGCTAGTTATTCCCTCCTCTATACCTTTCTTTTTCGGTAGTCCCATAACAATTTCCTGTAAATGATCTATATTAATGATTTCAAAATTTTTCATAATTCCCTTGTTTTTAATAACATAAATAATTCTTTTACACGCACTCCCAGTTTTACTCCCATTTATAGATTTTACTATACTATTAATACTTTGTATATAATATAAATTAAATTTATCTGCTATATTGGATCCTTCAGTGCTGTCTAATATTTCATCTATATCCTCTACTTCCCTCTTACCTCCTGGTTCGCCTCTAATTATTTCTATTAGTGTTTTCCACATAGATGTAGGATTTTCTTTATTAAGATCTATCATATTTTCATAATATTCTTTCTTCTTTACCTTAATTAGTGTAACTACTGTATTTCTTTCAATTTTAAATTGCAACCAGTTTTGTTCCGTGTCAGCATACAATGCCTTCCTATATGCCTCATCCCTTTTAGCCGCTGCTTCTCTTATTTCATCCGAAAACCACTTTTTCCCTTCCCATATTCTCGGAATTCTAAAAATTTTTCTAGGTGCTGTAGCGTCCAACGCATTTACTATACTATCAACAAATTTCTTCGCTCTCACACTGACATCCATATCTTGGTTTTTCTCTAATTTATTTTCCACTAATTTAATAAATTCATCTATATTAAACTCTCTATAATTCCTAACACTAAGTTCTCTATATTTATTATCAATTTTATTTGCATTCAGTTCAACTTTTAGCCACGCATGGTCCGTTATTTTAGGTTCATGCATTATCTGCATTTCTATTTTATTATTAGCGAAAATTAAATCTATAATTGTTTTACTATCTTTCGTAATTCTCGTCGGTTTATTTACATATTGTTTCATGCCTAAGCTCAACATTGTCGTTTGCAGCTTCCTTGTATAAAACGAATCTCAAATAATATCTATATTAAAGTCTCCTATTACCATACATTTTCCCCGTATTATTAACTCTTCTATTATATCCTCCAGAAATCTCACGAAATCACCATGCGATGCACTCGGTGAATGATATATTACCATTATTATTCTTCTATACAATTTTTCTTTTACCTCAATCGCAGCACACCAACAATTCGATTCTAATTTTTTCACTAATACTATTTCATATTTAACATCATCCCTTATATATAAAACAACCCCTCCTGTATTTCTATTTTCAGCATCACATCTAATTATACTATAACCTGATACGTTCTAATTATACTATAACCTGGTACTTCACTGTCTTCAATTTCAGCAGTCAATCTTGTCTCTGATAACGCTATGAATGCCGGATTTATTTTCTTTATAATCTGATGCTGTATCTCATCTTTATGCGCCATCAAACTTTGCGCGTTTGTATACAAAATTATTTCCGCTTCCTTCTATAGTTGCTATTTCGCATCCTCCCAGCCTGCTCTCCTCTTCTCCTCCTGTATCGCCCTTTTAAATGTTGGACATTCCGGGCTAAGGGCGTCGTGTTTATCACCTATTTTCAGGTTGTATGTTCGAATTTTAAACATATAATTTACACATTTTTTCTTTATCGCCGTACATTCAATCGCTTTATGATTTCCTACACATTTGTGGCATGTTTCACCTCGCGTACTATTTTTTGCAATATGATAGTATCCCCAGCATTTAAAACATCTTTTAACATTAATGTGATTGAATATAGGACATTTTCTCCATCCTACATTTAGTTTTTCTTTTTTCAACATTAATTCATGCGTTTCTTCATCTACTTCAATTATTATCGAATCTTCTTCTTTTTCTCTTCTTCTAGTTGATTATTATCATTTCTTTTTTTTAAACTATTTTCTTTACTATTTGCATTTGGAATCCATCATTTATTGCATCAATTCTATTCTGCTTCTTGATTGTAGTTATTAAGTCATCATCATCCAGCCACATTTCTTCTTCGCTGACATTGATAATTTTTATTTTGGGCTTCATCTGCGGTGATTCCGTAACTTTTAAATTTTCTCCCAGTTTGTCCTGTACTGTGGCTTTCAACTTTTACATTTCTTCTCCAGTTTTACAACCCATGATCACTGTTCCCTTGCTTCCTTTTTTTAGCTTCGTTATTCCCATCGCCATGTTTTTGATATCTACCTTTTCTTTTATCAATTTTTTTGTAACTTCACTCTCCTGTTGAATCTTGGGTTTGATAATTATAACATTCTCTTTCTTTTTCTCTTTAACCGCTTCACTATAGCTCCTTTGTATTCCTCCTGTTGATCCACATACTTCTCCCTCTATCATTCTTCTCAACTCTTCTAGCAGTTCCTGCTTAACATTTCCCAATTCTTCTCGAACTATTTCATTTTAATTTCTTTCTTACATGCTGTTTCATCTTTTATTTCTTTTACAATTTTTACCAGCCAATCTATTCTTATGTCAATAGTCGATGATCTACTCGCTCCTGATATTCTGTTTCCACTACTTGGCGTCGTAAACGAACCTATAGATCCTGTAGATCCTAGCCTGTCCCTGCTGTCCCCGGCCACTGCCGATGCCTTCTTCATATCTGCTTCACTTGTAAATCTGTCAAATGGGCCAGAACCCCGGGAAAAAATTTTGATGTATGGTCAGATACGAGCATATATTGTTATATATTATCATATATGATTATATATAAATTTATATATGATTGCAAAAGTTTTTATATATGATTGTATATGATCATATAAATTCATATGTTTTACGGTCTTGTATCATGTATGTTATCCGGTATGATAATACCAAGTTCAGTGGTCTACCATGGTGCCATATATTATTATGTATAATCTCATATAGAGATATGTATAATTAAATACATACTAGATTTTATATGTATCTGAGTAATTTAAATGAAACTATATAATCGCATGTGTAGTTGTATCTAGGTATATATATATAACCATATATGATCAGAGATTTAATTACAAATATTATATATATTTTTTAAAACTAACAAAATACTTAATATATATATTGAAAAAAGTTGCGCTACAATGAAAATTTATGCTATATATATAAAATTTATTTATTTCCAATATTAAAAAAAAATATATATCCAATAAATTGCAATATATCTATAATATATAAAAATCATTGAAAATGTCTACAATCGATTGACAGTATTATTTATAGATTATTAATATTTTTAGATATGTTAGATATATTAGTTTAAATACTTTAAAGTTTTTAAAAATATACTGATTTGTGGGAGTAATGCTTAATTAAAATATAAAAAAGCTTTTATTGATGAAAAATGATCGATTTTTATTTATTTTATTTATAATAAATATAATTTCAATTTGCTTAGATAAATAAAAAATTAATGATGAAGAAAATCAAAGTGTTATAGTATATGTATATATTTATATTGATGCCGTATTATTTTACCAAACTTTGCGTTTCAAATTAGGTCGCTTACATAAATAATTATTAATTTTTATAAGATGGCATATTGATTTAATGTCGGTTGATTTTATTATAACGTAGTTGTTACTGTTTACAACGGGTATTACGTGCTCTATTTTCATTTGTTTCTTTACATTATAAAATATCTACTATTTGTGTTTTGAGTATTTGTAAATCCCGCGCAATAGGTTATTTATCATTTCTTGTCCTATGTGTTTTGTACTATGAACACTGTGAGCTAATATTCCATTAAAATTTTTAAATGGGAATGCCGATGTAGCCCATAAAGGGCCCCATCGTTTTACAATAAGAACGAGATGTAACTGATGTACATTGTACGTCATTTGACGATCATTATATACAGTTGCAATGTCTTTGACAAAACATTTTAAATAATCTTCTGCTAATTCAAGATCCGTTTTTTTTTTAAATTTGATCTTGAAGCAAAAAAAATAACAATTTTACAAGTAGCAGCCAATGTTGAAAAAATGCATATGGTAAGTAATTAACTAAACATGTCAGCGAATAAAACAATATCCAGTTATAAAATTCTGAAGCTTTATAATGTTTAAGAAGCTTAATAGATCTTGGCATTCTGTTAAAAAAATATGCTGGTTGAATCTTGAGCAAAATACTGTCAATTTCAGGAATAAATTTTTTTATACACCACGGTCCGTTTTTATTAAACTATAAGTCTAAAAATTGTCGAGTGACTCCTAATAACACAGAGTGCATATATTCTGGAATTACACATGTTCCTAAATCAAGCAGTGGTAAACTAGAAATAATAGAAGGACCTTTAATACCTTTTTTATGTTTTTTTTTCTGAACTAATGAGTTGTTCGGCTCGTCCGGGATTGTAATGTGCGATCTTTTAAACTGGAATGAGTAAAGGGACAAGAGGTACAGCTGATAAAGACGAAGTAGAACGAAATTTTCAGCTTGCTCAAGAAACATACAATCGAACAAAATGTAACAAATCAGAAACACATCACACTTCCACTCCTAATAAAACTACTAAAAACATTAATTTTTTATTAGACGAAACTGTAATTGAAAAAGATTTCGAAAAAAAGTTTAGCGAAACAGTGGCCGAGTCTCATTTTGCCGATTTCTGCGATAAGACTATTATACCTGAATTTAATAAATACGAAAAAAGGAAAGACCCGAGCGGTACCGGCGGCAATATGACTCAAAATAATCCTTTCGCTACTTTGAAATACGCGGTCGAAGCTGTCCCTTATTTTGACGGTCAAAATATTCCATTAAATTATTTTATCGAGGGATGTGAAGAAGCGAAATCTATGTTGCCTAGTGAGGCTGAATCACAGTTTACCAAAATAATAAGAACCAGGATAATAGGGGAGGCTCGCCGAACTATACAAGGTCAAGATTTTGATAGCGTTTCTCAATTAACTAAATATTTAAAACAAATTTATGGACCAGCAAAAAACGTTTATCAATTACAAGGGGAATTGGGTTGTATGTATCAAAAGGGTGATGAAGATGTAATTACTTATGCAAATAGAGTAAAGATTCTTGGAAAACAAATTTTAGAAACATATAGAAGTTCGGGAAACGTGTCGTCTGACCAAAATATTAAAGCATCATTAGAAAAGGACATGTGCAAGTGCTTTATTAGAGGGTTAAAACCAGAGATTGAACAACGAGTTGCAAGAAATTTATTAAATGTACAAGAAACTGCAGCCGATGCTTTAAGGATAGAGAGAGAGCTCCGAGAAATGACAGATTTACGACAGGGAATAGATAACAGTTCAGATAGACAGAAAACTAACAGTCTAAAAGAAATTTGTCAAATCTGTTATAAGGAAGGGCACGTAGGCAGTAACTGCAAGAAATATTTACAAACATCTCAACAAGTTAACAACCAAATTGATTTAGGAACCGCGATATTAGTATGTCAAATTTGTAAAAAACGTGGGCATGGAGCAGAGAAATGCCGCTTTCGCGATCCACAGCAACGCCGACCAGTAAACGTAGTTCAAGGGAAATTAATAATTTGCCAATTATGCTTAAAATCCGGTCATGATGCAAAATCTTGCCGACAGAATAATACAACTAATAACAATAAAATCTCGGTAATTTGCCAATGGTGCGAAAGACCCGACCATTCTGCAAATAATTGCTGGAAGAAACAGAATGAACAACGTTATACGGAAAATAAACCTCGCGTAACTTGCCAAATCTGTAACAATTTCGGACATATTGCTAAAAACTGTCGATCAAAATTAAACCAACAAACGGGGTCAAAGAACTCTTTATTCTGCCGCTATTGTAAGGAGCAAGGTCATCTTCTGGAGGATTGTCAACTACGCCATGCCAGTAACTTCCGGAAAAAGGGAAATAATCAGGAAAACTACAACGGCCCCTCAACGTCGGGTGAGCAACAGGGGGCCGAACGAGAGTCGCACCCGTCCAAATCTCAGGCAACCAAGTAGATAAGCCCAAAACAAACATAAGACCCGTGACTGTAAATCTCGACAAACATAGTCGCGTGCCCACCATTCAAGCCGATATTGATAACGTGTTTACCAATATAACTTTCATGTTAGATACGGGATCTGGACCTAATATAATTAAAGAAAATCTCGTTCCCGAAGAAATAAATATTAATTACACTAATATCCTCAAGTTGAACAGTATAAATAATTATCCTGTGTACACCTTAGGTGAAATTACATTAACTCTTTTTGAAATACCGGTTATATTTCATATTGTATTTAACGACTTTCCAATTTCACAATCCGGCATATTAGGAAACGATTTCTTTAAACAAACTTCATCAAAAATAGATTATGCACAAGTTATGCACAAGGGCACTTGGATGTCTCCGGAATCAACATACCTTTCTTATCACCTGAAGCCATTATAGTAGCTCCGCGATCCGAATCATTATTTTATGTAAGAATAGAAAATCCAGAACTAAAAGTAGGATATATACCGAGACTAAAGGTGGAAATTGGAATTTATTTGGGAGACACCATCGTGGAGAACGTTGCCGGAAAGGCATATTTAAACGTTATAAGTACTTTAGATGAAGAGGCGGAAGTACATGTTCCGACTTTGCACCTAAACCCATTGAGCGAATTATTAGACGACCATGATACAAAAATTGAGGCTCTAAACAATCCAGAAGAACCAAGGAATAAAAAAGCAGAAAGTACTTACGAATTCGACGATTATGAAAATAATATGAATATTGAAAATGAAGGTGAAAATGTGAATGAAGAAAATATTATTATCGAAGAAATTAATTATGAAGACGAAGAAAAAACCTTAATTAAAGAAGGAAATAAAAATAAGAATAAAATAAAAAATAAAGACAAGATAAAAAATAAAACTGAGAGGAAAAATAAAGAATTGAATGATTCAAAAATCTTTGGAGAGGGAAATTACCGAACTTCTCATGAAAATCTAATAAATCCAACCATTCCTGGAGGGGGAAATTACCAAACCTCTCCTAAAAATTTAATTACTTTAAAAACCCTTGAAGAGAGAAATTACCAATCCTCTCAAGAAGGGAATAATTCTAGGATTTCGGAGGGAAATTTCCAAACCTTGTCAGAAAATCCTAGCTCCGTCGAGTGCGAGGAGGAAAATTATCAAAACTGACTACGTATTTCGGCAAAACCTTATTCCAAAAAGGGGAGAAGTCCTTTATCCTCCCGAAATATCAAAATTCCTAAAGTTGGATTATTTAAAGAAGAAAATAATAATGAATTAAAAACCTCTCATGTTACAATAAAAGACCTCCTTGAAGAGGCTCAAAAATATAATTTAAAAATTAAAAACTCGAATCTACGAAATATTAAAAATAAAAATAAACCGTCTTCAAAAATCCTTATATCCTTGTCGAATAAATCTCAAGAAATTTTAGAAAAATTTACGCGAAAACGCAAAACAAGATATAAAAGGAAACAAGAAGTTGAAAATTATAATTTGCATAATTGTCTAACAATCTCCGAAGAAAAGGGAAAGAATCGACCCGCCAAAATCATAGAATCATTGCGATTAGAACATTTAAGTGAAACAGAAAGAAAAAGTATTATAAAATTAATAACGGACAGTCAAGATCGATTTCATATCCCTGGAGAAAAATTAACCGCAACTCACGTATTACAACATCGAATACCTACTACAGATGACCAACCAATAAACACTCGTCAGTATCGATTTCCGCAAATTCATAAAGAAGAAATAAACAAGCAGGTAGAAGAACTGTTAGAAAGAGGAATTGTAAAATACTCACAATCGCCATATAACACGCCTATATGGATTGTACCTAAGAAAGAAGACTACAAAGGAAATAAACGATGGAGAATGGTATTAGATTTTCGCGCTTTAAATGATAAAACTATCGGAGATGCATATCCTTTACCAAATATCGTCGATATATTAGACCAATTAGGAGGAGCTCGATATTTTTCAGTATGCGATTTAGCATCTGGATTTCATCAAATAAAAATGAACCGTGAAGATGGTCATAAAACAGCTTTTACTACTCCTTTTGGACATTACGAGTTCGACCGAATGCCGTTCGGTCTAAAAAATGCTCCGGCTACTTTCCAGCGCCTAATGGACTTAGTATTAACTGGGTTACAAGGCAAAGAATTATTCGTTTATATGGACGATATTGTTATCTATGCAACGTCTTTAGAAGAACACGAAAGAAAATACAACGCTTTAATGGAACGTCTTCGAGAATCTAATTTAAAATTACAGCCAGACAAATGCGAATTTTTAAAAACGGAAGTAACTTATCTGGGACACGTAATCAGTAAAGACGGAGTAAAACCAGATCCGAAAAAATTAGAAGCGGTACAACGATTTCCAAGACCTAAAACACCTAAGAATATTAAACAATTTTTAGGACTTGCAGGATATTACAGACGCTTTATACCGAATTTTTCCAAATTCGCCAAACCATTAACAAATTTATTAAAAAACGACACCCGCTTCGAGTGGACATCTGTGCAAGAAGAATCTTTTGAAATTTTAAAACAAAAACTGTGCGAAGAGCCAGTACTGCAATACCCAGATTTTTCCAAATCATTCATTTTAACGACCGATGCATCTGGAATAGCCGTTGGAGGGATATTATCACAAGGAGAGATAAATAAAGACCTACCGATAGCATACGCCTCACGAACCTTAACAGATAATGAATTAAAATCCGATACATATGAAAAAGAAGCACTAGCTATTGTATATTGCGTTAAACATTTTCGACCATACTTATACGGAAGAAAATTCACTTTAGTTACAGATCATAAACCATTGATGTGGTTTAAAAACGCACAAGACGCAAATATGTGAATACTCCGTTGGAGATTAAAATTAGCAGAATATGATTATGAGGTTGTATACAAAGCGGGAAAAACGAACGTAAACGCAGACGCATTATCAAGAAATCCTGTAAATATCGAAGAAATAGATTGCAAAATTATAAAAAACAAGAAACTTTTAAACCCAGATAACCCTAAAGATGCACGATTAATTGCCGAACTATTAGAAAAATCCGATAGCGAAGAAGAAGAAGAAGAAGATGACGACTTCCATTTATATCTTTCCGATATGGAAGAAAACGAAGAAATAATAGCTGAAAGCAATTTATTAAATAACAATAACGATACTCTTCCATTTACACAAACAAAATTAAACGAACCAGATTATTTATCAATTACTGAAAAAGCTTTAATACACGATCCTCCTAAACAAAATAAAATTCAAACAAGAAGCCAAACTGCAAGACAAAGTATTGAGCAAAATAAAATGACCAACGAATTGCATAGTGACGAGGGAGAGATCGAAGAAATCGAAGAAAGAAATGATCCGCCTGATAAAATTTCTGACAGCGAAAAAGAAGACGAAGAGGAAAATGAACAAGATATTATTAACAAAAATTTAAAATCAAGAAAAACGAAACCTGCATTTATTGAAAATAGAATAATTCATGGTAATGTCATAGATTCTCGAGAATTATTATTTTTACGAAAAGATAATACAGGGTGTCCCATAATTCGCGGATCACCCGCCATGTGCAGGTAGAGCAGATGAAACCGAGAAGAAAAGTCCTTTACCATTTTGCGATTTTCGTAATAATTATTAAGAAATTAATTTAAAAAGATGGGCCAATCCATGCCTTACACAAGCGCGCGGCGAGAAGAGCCTTCCTACTCAGGCGTTGCTAGGTGCGCGGCGAAGCGGTGGGAGGGGCGCTCTATACGGCTACGTACAAAGCCACGCATCTCGAACTATTCTCTCTCTCTCTCTCTCTCTCTCTCCCTCTCTCTCTCACTTTCTCTTTCTCTTTCTCTTTCTCGCTCGCGACATAGGAAGTATTACGCTATCGTTTCCACACCACCTTGCGGTAGATAACACGGTGCCTTTTTTTTAAAGTGGTATTCCCAATTGGTCTAATCCACTCTCATATTTTAATGTAAAAATTGTTTGAAGTGCCTTCCTCGTTCTCGTAAACAGAGTTCGGCTCATCGAGTAATATTGCGCGTCGCGCGATACGCCATTTCCGACGTGATGGTATTAAAAGCTGCGAGAATTGCTTCTCGTACTTCAACTTCTGTATCATCACGCCTGTGTTCAACTAAATTTTTAATGTGACCCCATACAAAATAATCTAGTACATTAAAGTCTGGCGATCGCGCCGGCCAAATGATTGGGCCATCTCGACCCATCCATCTGTCCGGATAATGCGCGTTTAAATATTCGCGAACCCGGCGAGCAAAATGCGTAGGAGCCCCGTCATGCTAGAAGATGAGTTTATTTCTTATATTGAGAGGAACATCTTCGAGGAGAATGGGTAACTCATTTTGGAAAAAGTTTAGATATATTTCCCCATTTAAATGTGGCGGTAGGAAATAAAGACCAATCTGAAAATCACGAAAGAAAATGATATGTTAAAGCTGCGAAAGAAAATTCCTTGATTTACTAAAATTTACTACTTACGACTCAGTTCGCTGTTATTCCTGCTCATACATTTATCGCCCATCGATATTGGAACGAGCATTCCCAAACGGCGTGCGGATTGTTTTCCGCCCAAAATAAATAATTACGACTATTAAATACGCCGTTCGGGATGAAGGTTGCTTCATCCGTCCATAGAATTCGGTCGGGGAAAAAATCGTTTTGCCGATACTGAGCGAGAAACCCTGTGTATGTTTCGCTGACTGTTACTTTTTTTTTTTTTGATAACACAAAAATATTAATTGAAGATAATAAGAATATCTTCAGAAAAATAGATGCGCTGTTCTGCATCTCTCGCCAAAAGTTGTACTCGTTGATAATGATACGGGTGCAATCCGTTTTGGCGTAAAGTACGGTGTACCATTTGTCGAGATAGACCGAGTGATCGTTTTATAAAATGTTCAAAAAAATTTCAGGGAAAGTCAATAATAACAGCAATAGGCACAGAGTACGAAACTATTAACTAACAATAAGTAGGAATACTGGCTGATAAGCGCCAAGACGCAGGTATTGGTGCGCGAACTTATTATTGTTAAATTTTATTAACAATTGTGCATTAAAAATGTTTTGGACCGTTTTTTGGTCATCTTGAATATGGGTATAAAAGTGTCAAAATTAAATTGGAGTTTTAAAACGACATTTGTTCTCAGGGAAAGTTTATTACGTCATATATATATATATATATATATATATATATATATATATATATATATATATATATATCGTGAATTATTATAGATCAGATAATAATGTTTTACAAACACTTCTTAATGTTCATTATCTATGCCAGTTCTGCTTTCAAAAATTTAATTGGGTTTCACAAAACAAAAACTAACTGTTTGAAAATCTTTATGCAATAATGGAGATCTTCCAAAAAACTATTTATATGAAATCATAATTATTATGTTTATACTCTAAACTTATAGTATTATAAGCCAAGTAGTTGTTTACACTGTCACACAACCACATAACAAGAGAAAAAATTCTGTTTGGTTAATTCAAAGCGTCGTATCATTCCCCGTCTTTGTCTTTACGTTACCCTCAGTATATATAATATAAAATTTGTTTATATATATTACAGAAAATTATTTTGTCGCATCGTGTTGTACAATACATATAAATCAACCATATAAAGGTAAGTTAAGATAAGGCAAGTTAAAAATAAAGTATAATATATGGAACACTTGACAACTTACCTAAATGTCCACCACATGTCGATACTCATCACATTTAACCAGAAGTAGCTTGCCAAAAAACAAAAATAGTTAAGAGAAGCTAAAAATCAAATTAATAACATTTTAATCGCTGAGCGCGCGTTGAAATGCACATGGGAGACTTATAGTTACTACTATGTTTCTCTGTTTAAAGATAGATTTAGTCTAACTATTGTATTTGCACAGAAATTTTATAGCAAAGATATATTTCATAAATATGTGCTGATAATAAATTAATTGTAAGTAAGATGTCGATTCTAGATATAACTTTACAAAAAATCAAAAACACAAAAAAATATATTTATTCAGGCAAATTTAGAATAGTTTTATGATAAAGTGCATCTAGAATTTATCATTCACTAAATTTCACATTAATTCTTGCATTTTTAACAAAACATATATTCAAGTTATTAAAAAATATTACATGAATATATATTAGTATGCCTGAAATATATATACACTATAAAGATTGCATAATTATATGATTTAAATATACTGTACCGATTGTAACACAGACTCAATAATGTACAGCATCCGCTTTGGTTAGAATTCGCACAATGTCAAATATGTATGCGATAAAACATGCACCGCTGTAATTGCGCAACATGAAGCCATGTACGTTCCGGAGCTCTAGCAATATGGAATATTCGAGAAATATTGACATCAAAAGTAATATAGATACAATATTAAAGTTTCTATATATGAAAACAAAAACTGAAATTCAACATCAATATAATCTTCATCATCGACATCATCTTCATCATCGTCTTTAATCGACGAGATGTTATTATGAGTTGTCGTAATAAAGATATCATAAGTAGCCTCTCATCAGATAGTCACTTCGGTCCTTATTCTGAGCTCACATTTAGAGGCACATCTAAAGTGCCACATTTAGAGGCGCAGATAAATGTACTAGTAATACGACTAAAGTCAGTCGTATTTTCATCGCACATTTATAGCGCCTCTAACTTAGAGGTACATTTATTCATTTATTTACCATGTTGTATATATATTATGCTTATTACGCGCATAGGGCACTGTGATTGATCTTCAAACAGTTTATTATATCACGCACTATAAGTTAAATTAGTAAATTTCACTTCAATCTTTCTTTCGATGCTACTGCAACACAAAACGCAAACGCGCATATAATTGTAACAATATTCTTTAGTTAATCGATATTTTTGTCGGAACTTGTGATCATTATAAACGTCTTCAAAAACGTCTATTCTATTTCGAAATACCCGCGGGTCACGATCACGCACTGCTTTTATTTTCCAAATTTCGATCGTATGATCAATGGCCTAGTTTATAATATATTTTAATACGTAAAATAAATTCTGTCCAATCACAGTCGTTCCATTCTTTAAGAGGGATGGCTATGATTGGCCAATGTAATACGTATTAAAGTATATTGGTGTAAACTATGCCATAATTAATAAGAAAAGGATTGATATTTATCATTCAAGCCTCTTTTAACTTTTTAATTTTATTATTTATTTTAAGCCATAATTGTCAAATACGTCCATGATATTGCAGTTGAGTGTGCTCTTTCAACCTAGTTTTGCTTCAAAGTGCAAGATTCTTCGTCCTAATTAATCCTTCCAAGTGAAAATAGGGTCAAACAAAATGCACTCTTCATTGCACTTTACACAACTATACTTTTAGAAGAAATTTCAGAATTGACCAAATATCATTAATATTGTTATGTAAAAATGTTCTATTATTTACAGAAACTTGATCTGTAATAATTTTATTAATGAAATCAATTGTATAACAGTGATATAATTAATCAAACTTACGAAGCATCAAGTACAACGCGCCGGTATTATATATAAATGTACGTATAAACGTGCCCTTGGGCACATTTAGTGATACATTTATCGAGAATGGCATAAATGTGCTATAAATGTGGTTCAGAATACGATTTTCACTATAAAGTTGCGCATTTAAGTTAAAAATGGAGATCTGCCTCTAAATGTGCCGCTAAATGTGCGCTTAGAATACCGCCACATTTATCGTGTCATCTAAGGTACATTTAGAGGCACATCTAAAGATAGATGTGAGCTCAGAGTACGGGCCTTCGTACTTATCCCCGTCCACGACGGCGAGACAATATGATGTCGATTTAATAAATTTTTCATAATAAGATAAATAGAGAGAACCATTGGCAAAGAATATGTAATTTTTCTGATGACTATCGCGAAACAGAAAGCGATTTTTATCCTGGCACGGATCGTAGGTGACCAGCTGAAACAATTCGTCTACCGTCTTATATTTGCTCTGCAACAAATCGTTCGGGTATCCGTACACATGCGGTAAGAAGTATTTATTTCTCTCAGAAAGGCATTTATTATTAACCAGACGATCGCCGAGAGAACAGCATAGCTGAATGCAAGCAATATTGAAGCACATTTCGTATGGAATGATGTTACTTATATTGCTATCTTTATTGGAGTTTTCATAGAACTCGTGCGACGTAGAATCGTGTTTGTCTTCAATGGTCATCAAGTTTCTATAGAATTCCTGTGACGTGAAATTTTTCTTACTGTTAACTTTTGTTGAGTTTGTGCAAACCTCCTCCCCCCCTCCCTCCAACATGTGACCATTATTTTTATAATTTTTTAATGGAATGCGGTCCGAATTGATACTGCTCGAAATTATCGTTTTTTTGTACAAATCATTACATCGTTTCCGTTTTGTCGCTATAGTTTGTTATGGAGTGCTCGTCAAACTCGTATTGTATCGTCAAATTATCATGTATTTCATCGTTGCTCGTAGAGTTTGGTTGATGCTTGAAAGACGATGCAATGAGCACAAGTGCGCAAAATCAAAACGCGAGATTTTTTTATACACATTATTAACTTCTTGACGCAGTAAATTATATGGAGAAAAATGATTTTTCTTGTTTTACATTACTTTCATTGCCAAATCATAGTCTAATATTAGTTTCGCTTTTATCTGAATTGCGAAAGCAAAGTTACTGGTGATATCGTTAATCCATTGATTTGAATGTGACAGCGAATATGAATATCTCAGCAAAGAACGAAATCACTGTTTGCGAATACAATGCGAGAAGAGCGCACGAGCAACATATGTATTGCTCGTATTTCATAATATCAGTATTATGAACAATGAGTTATGTATAATGTTGAAGAAGCAATCTATCTACTGTGGAATTATGTATACAGAATGCTTCGAAGAGAAAACTTTATAATAAACTTTTATACATGATAGAGATGGGTTAATCCAACGATATCATAAAGGACGTTTAGCCGCTTAGAACGTTAATATCCAATAAAGCATAACTACATTTCCGACAACACTAAAGTATCTAAGAACAGCTTTACAGAACTATTACAAAAGAGGGAAAAAGATTTTTTACTTATATTAAATATAAATGATACAATCGAATAATTTACCTCGACAAACAATTAATCAGATACGGATGCAAAAAAAATCTCTTTCATTTTTTAACTTATTCTATAGATGATATTGTGTCTATATTAATAGCTAATAGTAAATGTTACGTAAGATCCAGTTTGCTAATATCCATATTTCACATGGCGCGCATCAGCGCATAAATCATTAATAATTATTTTAAGAGAATATCGAAGTTAATGATGATGATTCAAATGGCGCCGATATGTTCTCCGTATATGATCTTGACTTTACTCTTAGGAAAAAAGTTTAAATATATCAAGGTATAAATATGTGAAGAACAAAGATGCTGAGTAAGAAATGCATGAAATTACTATAAGCCAATGTTACATTATGCATATATCAAATAAAAATATGCTAATTTATTTATTTCATAGATTGTGATAAAAATTATAAGAATTTATATTATTAGTAATGTAAATAATTACCTACAAAAATGATATCAAAAAATTGCGCTAACTAAATAAAAATTTATACTATATACTATATAAAATTTATTTATTTCCAATATTAAAAGGAATATATATCCCATAAAACAAAATACAAAAAGGCATAAAATATAAGATTAATAGAAAAATTAAAAATTAATACAAATAAAAAAATAAAAACATTTTAATTAAAAAAAGTTGGCGCTGCTAACTTTCAAAGTTTATATTAAAACCAACAAATAATAAATTTAATTTAAATCTAAATTTAATTTACACACAATATTAAATGACAGGCTAATAGGAGCCGTGCGTAAGATTAAGGACGCATAATAAATCTAATGATTAAATGATACAGTTAATAAAATAATAAATTTCATAAACGTTTCAGTCCCATCTTCGGGCCATCTTCAGTATAGTGATAAATAAAAGAAGGTCAAATATCGTCAATACATTGAAAATTAATACATTACTCGGTGTGATATATATTTCAAAAGAAAAGTGGATAAAATCGGTACATAAAATCGTAGATAAAAACGTACGTTACAAATAAAAAAAGATCAAGTGTCGTCATATTTAAAGCTTAATGTTAGCGACAATCATCTAAAAAATTCATATTATTTGGCTGTTGCTGCGTATTAATATATTTTCCATTTTAGTGATATTCTTAAAAATATAGAGGCTCTTTATACAAGCATTAAATATCTAAAAAAAAAAGAACAGTCAATATTTTACTTTATTTTTCAGCTTAGTTAAATTATTGTCTGTAGAAGTATGCTAATGGAATTTTATCTTGTATATGTAATTGTTGTATGTGTATAGTTTTATAGTAGTAGATAGACTGTTTCCTCAAAGCTATTGATTACTCGTCGTCCTCGGTAGTCTCATCTTCTCATTTGTGCGGGTACATGCTATTGCGCATTCTTCTCTCGTTCGTCTCGAAATGAAAAGTCGAAACTGTATGCGGTATTAGTTTTATTGAATCTAGTAAAATAAATAAAATCGACTATAATATCGTCAATGATAACAATGCGAATAAAATCGGATCAATCGTAGGAGATTTTGCCGAAAAAAGAAGAAAAAAGATAATTTTTTCTAATTATATATTTATGTGTGTATATACTTGTAATTAATTATATTTCTTTCATGCAACTAATACAAAAACAAATGTACGTGCATAAATTTAACATAAATTTTTTAATTATTCATAATTTAGAGCATGAAATGAACTTACGTGATACTAAGCAACTTAATAAGCTCGATTAGTATGTTTATTTAATTACTCTCTATATTCTAGATTCTCAAAGTTTTTAAATTGTTGATTATATCGAAATGGATATAAGTGGGGGTTTTAAAGAAATCGATACGTATAAGAGTGGATAATAAATATTCTTCGGAGATTTAGGTGTAATGACTAATTTTGATTATCCCAAGACAAAATCGATATATATATATATATATATATATATATATATATATATATATATATATATATATACATATGTATGTGTTAAACTGTAAAACAATTAAAAGGTTTTAAAATCAAATATAAAAGACAAGCATTCACGCATGTCATCCATTCTTTTTAAATTTCACGTTCTAAAAAAAAATAAAACAATATCATTCAAACAGCTTAACAACCGCACCTATCACGACATCACCGTTTTTGGCCTTTCCGTAACTCGTTTTATCGAAGTGGTGTTCTATCGACATCAATTCACTTTTTGACATGCATAGAAATGAGTTGTCACGATCAAACTATTGCAGACTAACAATATTAGTATATTTTATAAGCCGCAGTTTGCATATCGTCGTGATAGGACATCTAAATATGAAATTAACATAGAAAAGAAATCAAATACGTATTTTCCAGATATAAATTCGACGCGTCAAAAAGACCAGGATGTGTGGAAAAAGTTTGACGTTTTGGTATTGCGCATTTTTTCTTCTCATCGCTTTGTCAGCGAAACTTCAACAAAATTTCGCTGACAATGAAGAGAAAAATGATGATTTGGCAGTACGATACGAGATAGACGCGCATTCTACGACGAACTATGGCGACGAAATGAAAACACTGCTATATGATTCGTACCAAAAATCTACCAATAATACGCTGTACGAAGATATGCAGTATGAATCTCGCACCACTTCCACGAGCAGCGAGGATGATGACTCGATATAATTTAAACTCGGTACGCACTCCATACAGAATCATGAAGATGATAAGCAAATACCGATGGAATCTTGCACAATTCAACAAATGCCAACCATAAAAGCAACTTCACGTCACACGAAATTTATGGAAACTTGATGAGCATAGAAGACAAAAACGATTCTACGTCGCACGAGTTCTCCGAAAACTCCAATAAAGATAGCATAGATAGAGTACTTAAATATATTATAGGTTCCAATTATATTCCATACGAAATGTGCTTCAATCCTATTTGCATTCCGCTATGCTGCTCTCTCGGTGATCGTATACTTGATGATGAATGCCTTTCTGAAGGAAATAAATACACCTTACCGTATGTGTACGGATACACGAACTATTCGTTGCAGAGCGAAAATAAGACAGTGGACGAATTGTTTCCGCTGGTCGTCTATGATCCGTGCCGGAATAAAAATCGTTTTTGGAGTTCCGATAATAATGTGGATTACATATTTTTTGCCAATGGTTCTCTCTATTTATCTTATTATGAAATATTTGCCAAATCGACATCATATTGTCTCGCTGTGAACGAAGATAAATACGATATGACTTACTGTTCAGAAATGTATCACAAGATCTTAAATTCGTCAATTTATAAAATGATTGAAAAGAAATATGTTGAATCTTATATCATAGATATAAGCTTTAAAATAGTGTCTATATCACTTTTGATATCAATATTTCTAGTATATTCCATATTGCCAGAGCTCCGGAATGTACACGGCTTCATTGTGCAATTACAGCGGTGTATGTATTATCGCATACATATTTGACATTGTGCGAATTCTAAACGCAATGTATGCTGTACATGTACATTATTCAGTCTGTATTACAATCGGTAAAGTATATTTAAATCATATAATTATGCGATCTTTATAGCGTATATATATTTCAGGCATACTAATATATATTCATGTATTATTTTTTAATAACTTGAATATATGTTTTGTTAAAAATGCAAGAATTAATATGAAATTTAGTGAATGATAAATTTTAGATGCACTTTATCATATAACTAATTTAAATTGGTCTAATAATTACATTTTTTTGTGTTTCTGATTTTTTGTTATATCTTGAATCGACATCTTATTTGCAATTAATTTACTACCAGTACATATTTATGAAATATACCTTTGCTATAAAATTTTAGTGCAAATACAATAGTTAGACTAAATCTATCTTTAAACGGAGAAACATGATAGTATCTATAAGTCTCCCATGTGCATTTTAAAGCGCGCTCAATGATTAACATGTTATTAATTTCATTTTTAGCGTTTTTTCTGAACATTTGTTTTTTGGTAAGCTTTTTCTGGCTAATTATAATGAGTTTCGACATGTGGTGGACATTTAGGTAAGTTGTCAAATATTTTATATATTATAGTTTATCTTTAACTTCAACTTTAATTTTTGAAAGCAAGCTTTCAATGAAATGAGGCTTTGAATGAAAAATATCAATCCTTTTCTTATTAATTATGGCATAGTTTACACCAATATACTTTAATACGTATTACACTGGCCAATCATAGCCATCCCTCTTAAAGAATGGAACGACTGTGATTGGACAGAATTTATTTTACGTATTAAAATATATTATAAACTAGGCCATTGATCATACGATCGAAACTTGGAAAATAAAAGCAGTGCGTGATCGTGACCCGCGGGTATTTCGAAATAGAATAGACGTTTTTGAAGACGTTTATAATGATCACAAGTTCCGACAAAAATATCGATTAACTAAAGAATATTGTTACAATTATATGCGCGTTTGCGTTTTGTGTTGCAGTAGCATCGAAAAAAAGATTGAAGTGAAATTTACTAATTTAACTTATAGTGCGTGATATAATAAACTGTTTGAAGATCAATCACAGTGCCCTATGCGCGTAATAAGCATAATATATATACAACATGGTAAATAAATGAATAAATGTACCTCTAAGTTAGAGGCGCTATAAATGTGCGATGAAAATACGACTGACTTTAGTCGTATTACTAGTACATTTATCTGCGCCTCTAAATGTGGCACTTTAGATGTGCCTCTAAATGTGAGCTTAGAATAAGGACCGAAGTGACTATCTGATGAGAGGCTACTTATGATATCTTTATTACGACAACTCATAATAACATCTCATCGATTAAAGACGATGATGAAGATGATGTCGATGATGAAGATTATATTGATGTTGAATTTCAGTTTTTGTTTTCATATATAGGAACTTTAATATTGTATCTATATTACTTTTGATGTCAATATTTCTTGAATATTCCATATTGCTAGAGCTCCGGAACGTACATGGCTTCATGTTGCGCAATTACAGCGGTGCATGTTTTATCGCATACATATTTGACATTGTGCGAATTCTAACCAAAGCGGATGCTGTACATTATTGAGTCTGTGTTACAATCGGTACAGTATATTTAAATCATATAATTATGCAATCTTTATAGTGTATATATATTTCAGGCATACTAATATATATTCATGTAATATTTTTTAATAACTTGAATATATGTTTTGTTAAAAATGCAAGAATTAATGTAAAATTTAGTGAATGATAAATTCTAGATGCACTTTATCATAAAACTATTCTAAATTTGCCTGAATAAATATATTTTTTTGTGTTTTTGATTTTTTGTAAAGTTATATCTAGAATCGACATCTTACTTACAATTAATTTATTATCAGCACATATTTATGAAATATATCTTTGCTATAAAATTTCTGTGCAAATACAATAGTTAGACTAAATCTATCTTTAAACAGAGAAACATAGTAGTAACTATAAGTCTCCCATGTGCATTTCAACGCGCGCTCAGCGATTAAAATGTTATTAATTTGATTTTTAGCTTCTCTTAACTATTTTTGTTTTTTGGCAAGCTACTTCTGGTTAAATGTGATGAGTATTGACATGTGGTGGACATTTAGGTAAGTTGTCAAGTGTTCCATATATTATACTTTATTTTTAACTTGCCTTATCTTAACTTACCTTTATATGGTTGATTTATATGTATTGTACAACACGATGCGACAAAATAATTTTCTGTAATATATATAAACAAATTTTATATTATATATACTGAGGGTAACGTAAAGACAAAGACGGGGAATGATACGACGCTTTGAATTAACCAAACAGAATTTTTTCTCTTGTTATGTGGTTGTGTGACAGTGTAAACAACTACTTGGCTTATGATACTATAAGTTTAGAGTATAAACATAATAATTATGATTTCATATAAATAGTTTTTTGGAAGATCTCCATTATTTCATAAAGGTTTACAAACAGTTAGTTTTTTTTTGTGAAACCCAATTAAATTTTTGAAAGCAAAACTGGCATAGATAATGAACATTAAGAAGTGTTTGTAAAACATTATTATCTGATCTATAATAATTCACGATATATATATATATATATATATATATATATATATATATATATAACGTAATAAACTTTCCCTGAGAACAAATGTCGTTTTAAAACTCCAATTTAATTTTGACACTTTTATACCCATATTCAAGATGACCAAAAAACGGTCCAAAACATTTTTAATGCACAATTGTTAATAAAATTTAACAATAATAAGTTCGCGCACCAATACCCGCGTCTTGGCGCTTATCAGCCAGTATTCCTACTTATTGTTAGTTAATAGTTTCGTACTCTGTGCCTATTGCTGTTATTATTGACTTTCATCTTTGCGTGGGGTTTATCCTTTACCTTCGCTATTATTAGTATCATTATGAATTTTGTTCCCAGGAAATATTTGCCGAAGATTTTGCGATCGCGATCACGCCAAGTTTTTGTATGTTACTTTAATCTTAATCCTTTTCGTTCCGGACCTTTGGTAAAGCTTATGATTAATTTTAAAACAAGTTGATCAGCTTGGGACGGGGCACTTTTAAATCCAAAATTGGTGATCGATGTAATCGATATTATTGCAAGGATTAAGTAATTTTATGATTTACTATTTGTAATAAGATCCGCAATATAATAGTGCTATTTTATATATTATATAAAATATTTATTTGGAACATAATAGTGTAATTTTTTAATAAAAATAAAATGCATTTTAATTTTCTCGAGAGAATCTATAATATTTCTGTAAATGCAAGATTGATTTTATGAGAAATACTATTTTAAATTACAAATCCTTACAAACTGAATTACTTTTAAATACTTGGCTACTTAAATATTGATTTCATATTTACTTTTTATTTTTTATAAGTTATTTTTTAGAGGTAAATATTTTTTCAACTTTTTGTTGCGTACAAGTTGAGATTTTTTATATACTTGGCGTATTTTTTTTACCTTTGTGAGGTTTTTTTTAGTGTCATCTCATTGCTTTTTGTAAAAATTTGCTTATATTTAATTTACTTTTGCTGCATAATATGCATGTAATATTCAGTCTTTTATTTTAAATCAACTTTACTGTATGTTGTAGTTATAACTGTAAAATTTAATCATCTTTGTGCCTTATATGAAAATAAAAATCATATAATAAGTTTAATTGTGCAAATCAAATTTGGAATCCACTACATTCTGTACATGTGCCCGAAGATTTATATATTAAAAACGTTGGCATTAATTGCAAGGATTTGAATGTAAATTTTCTATATATTTTATAAATAAATCATATTTTACTGATATTCTTTTCAAAATTATTTTATTTTAGAAAAACTAAAAGTTTAGACGTAGATAGACTTACATTGTTATACATACTACACGTAGACTTAAATTGTTATATAGGTATACATACTAGACGTAGATAGACTTACATTGTTCTACATACTAGACGCAGACTTAAATTGTTATACAGGCATACATATAGTGAAAATAAAGACAACCTGATGAAAAATATATAGCTTCACAGCTTTTGGTATAATTGTAACGTGAACATAAATTTATTACATGTTAGTTTGATTTTTTTCATATTCTTTTTTATTTATTTATTTATTTATTTATTTATCGTAGACTTTTCATGATCCATATTTATGTTCATAAAATGTAAATAACACATTATGCAATTTTTAGTATTTGATTGCAAATTCAATGATGAAATGATAGAAACTATTTTGCTTTATCATATCTCAGGATTTACTGCACTAATCTTATTCAAACTGGTCGCAATCGAAAGTTTATTAGACGTAAAAACTCCGGAAAAGCTACTTGGTAGTGTCGCGGCCCCTGTACATAGGCAAACCGTTGACAAGCCAGAAAGAAATTTTTTTCATATACTTGGCGTCGCGATGCTACCGCGTCGCTTGATTATAACATATATTCTATTATTTTGATAAGGGCTCTGCAGAATCTCTGCTTCTTTATTATCTTTGTGTGGGAAAAGCATATCTTGCGGGTGTTATTGAAGCGATTCGGATGCGGTTTATTACCAAAAAATTCATGCGCAACAAATGCAACATCATCGAGTACTTCGACGTGCACCACTACATTAGAAAAGCTGCCTATAAAGAAAAAGATGAGTTTTTGCGAACAAAGAGACGAGAAAGATTCGTCCGGTGAGACTGAACTCTAACGTTGCAATGCGCAAAAAAGAAATTTTTCGCAGAACAAGATTACACACACACACATACACACACGCATGCACGCACGCACACACACACGCACACAAACACTCACGCACGCAGGCACACAAACGGTTTATTAACAATTAATTATAATCTCATAATTTTTAAGAATTAACTATACAATATTAGATATTGGCTTTTTTTTATCTTTAATAAGCTTAGCTCAAGATTTCACGCAAAAAATGTATTCTTTATTATCTTATTATTATTTAATAATTTTTTTTTAAATTTATTTAAGCTCTATTTAATACTTAATGGTCAAAAAAATATACGTAAATTTCTAAATTTTCAGCGTTTTATCAGCGCTACTTTTAAAGTTATTATCAAGTTTTATTATTCGCTTTGTAAGGCTCTGTCTCTCATGGAATTTTTATAAAATAATATAATTAATGTCATATTTTATATAAATATGTAAAATATTAATGTTATACTGGACTATAATAAAACGCTTGTAAATAAAGCATTTATTGTAATTTTTCCATAGGATTACTTGCTATTGTAAAATTATCATAACGTAATTTAATTCAATTTATCTCTAATTTTTTATTTTGTACTCACAATAAATCTCTTACTGGTACATATTATAGCGAGTCAAATTAATGATTGTAATCTTGTCAAAATTGTTAATGTTGTAAAGAATTGTTAAAAATATTATGCTGCAAAATGTTAATCAAAGAAGATTATCTCTGAGGCAAATATATAATATACAAAGTAAAAATAAAATACTGTTTTTCGAACCAATATGGTCCAGATCGATTACGAATATATGCGAACACAACCATTTTAAATTGTTTAAAGATAGCTTTCTTTGTTCGCTTTTCTCTATATGCAGCTATATATTGTATATATACGTACAAAAATTAATTATAAGTTAAAGAAAATAATAAATTGTCTACATAAAATGTTGCACCTAAAAATAATAAATACAGTTTCGCATTTTTAATTAAATATATATCATGATGCATGAATATTTTTGCGCAACGTGCATAGGATGAAAATTATAAAAGTATATCTAATTTTCAACATAAATTTTAAACATTAAAAAAGATGAAAGTAGTAATTCTTCACTATTATTAGTTTTTTAACACTGCGTAATTATTATTACGTGTGATGATTATTAGCACTATGTGTACATCATATTTTGATATATCTAGTAATTAATGAGTAAACAAAATACCTGCTAAGACATTTCAATCATTTATAATACAAATAAATTACTATGTGAGTAATATTTATTTTATACTATTATTCCTTATATTTCATAAAATACATTTATACAAAATCGTTGCAACTTTAAATTTCTTACTGAGTATCTTTGTCTTTCACATGTTTATATCTTGACATTTGCACCTTTTCTCTAAAAGCAAAATCAAGATAATGATCCGAGAACATGTCGACGCCATCATCGCTATCTTCGATGTTTTCTAAAAATAATTATTAATGATTTATGCGCTGATGCGCGCCATGTGAGATACGGGCAATTGCAAACCGGATCTTACTTAACATTTACTATCAGCTATTAAACATATTATCATCTATAAAGTAAGATTATAGGCAGAATAAAGTAGATTTTTCTTGCTTTTGTACCTGATTAATTATTTTTTGAGATAAATTCTTCAAAAGCATCATATAACTAATATAAGTATAAAATATTCATTATTTGCGTCTTTTTTAATCGTTCCATAAAGCTGTTCTTAGATACTATAGTATTATCGAAAATGTAGTAATGTTTTCTTGGATATTAATGTTCTAAGCGGCTAAACGTCCTTTATGATATCGTTGAATTAATCCATCTCTATTATGTATAAAAGTTTATTATAAAGTTTTCTCTTCGAATCATCTCGTATACACGATTTCACAGCAGATAGAGTGCTTCTTCAACATTATAGATAACTCGTTATTTACTGTAGTTTCGTCATAACACTCGCGCTAGTACGTATGCTGCTCGTGCGCTCTTCTTGCAGTGTATTCGCGAGCAGAGATTTCAATCTTTGTTGAGATAATAATGTCGCTGTCACGTTCAAATCAATAGATTAACGATATTATAAATAACTTTGCCTTCGCAATTAAAAAAAAAGCGGAACTAATGCTAGAGTATGATCTAACAATGAAATTAATGTAAAAAAAGAAAAATTATTTTTCTCCAAATAATTTAACATGAAAAAGTTGATGATGTGCGCAAAAAAATCTCGCGTTATAGTTTTGTGCACTTATGCTCATCGCTTCATCTTTCAAGCTTCAACTTAACTCCACGAGCAACGAAGAAATATATGGTACGTCACAGAAAATCTATAGAAACTTGATGAGATTTGAAGGCAAAAATGATTCCACGTCGTATGAGTTATATGAAACTTTGAAAGAAGGTAACAATAAATACATAAACATCCATTGTAGCACATTAGATGTACGCTAGTATTACTTGCATTCCACTCTGCTGTCTTCTTGGCAATCGCCTGATTGACGACGATTGCATCCTCTTAAAAAATAAAATTCTTTCTTCTTTTTTGCCAAACATGTACGGACACTTGGACGTTATGTTGCAGAACGAAAACAAGAGGAAAGACAAACTTTTTCACTTGGTCGTTCACGATCCGTGCCGGAAGAACACTCTTTGCTTGATTCCAACAATAGAGGCCATTCGAAATATAAATATAGAATTGAAGGCAAAAATAATTTCACATTTTTCAGTAACGGTTCTCTGTATCTTCCTTAAAATAAAAAATAAAAACTAGATATGAAATCAATAGTTAACAAGTACATAGAAGCAGTTCAGTTTGTGAGGATTTGTTATTTGAAATAGTACTTGTCATGAAATCAATCTTGCATTTATAGAAATATTATAGATTCTCTCGAGAAAATTAAAATGCATTTTATTTTTATTTATATTAAATATGATGCAATCGAAAAATTTACCTTAAAGGAAAAACAATTAATCAGATAGAAAAGCAAGAAAAATATCTTTCATTCTTTAATCTTACTTTATAGATGATAATATGTCTGTTAATAACTGACAGTAAATGTTAGGTAAAATCCGGTTTGCATTTGTCTGTATCTCACATGGCGCGCATCAGCGCATAAAACATTAATAATTATTTTTAGAAAATATCGAAAATAGCGGTGATCGTTTAAATGACGCCGACATGTTCACTATCTTGATTTTACTCTTAGAAAAAAGATGCAAATGTCAAGGTATAAATATGTGAAGAACAAAGATGCTGAATAAAAGATTTGAAGTGTTGCAACGTTTTTATATAAATGCATTTTACGAAATATAAAGAATATAATAATATAAAATAAATATTACTCTTATAGTAATTTATTTATATTATAAATGATTTAAACGTCTTTGCAAATATTTTGCTTGTTCATTAATTACTAGATATATTAAAATATGATGTACACATAGCGTTAATGATCATCACACGTAATGGTAATTACGCAATGTTGGGAAAACTAATAATAGTGAAGAATTATTTCTTTGACCTTTTCTTAACATTTAAAATCTATATTTGTTGAAAATTAAGTATAATTTTACAATTTTTATTCTATGCTTATTGCGCAAAAATATTCATATTATGATATTTAATTAAGAATACAAAATTATATTTTTAGTTAATCTAGTATCTTATTGTGCAGCAATTTATGTAAGCAATTTACTATTTTCTTTAACTTATAATTAATTTATGTACATATATGTATATAAATGTAATTGCATGAGAGAGAAAATCGAAAAAAATGCTGTTTTTAAACTATTTAAAATGGTTGTGTTTGTATATACATAAAGGAAAATTGGGAAAAACCGGATAGGCGGGTCAAACCGAGTACCTCTGTTTTTTCATAATAAATGCTGCTATCTATGGCTAACATGTGTTATTAGTTGTAGATTGGCGCCATCATTATTTTAAAACAAACCGTGCCCCTGTGCACACGATATTTCTTTTTTAATAGACGTTTAAAGTTTTTAGCCCCAAAAAGATCAATATTGAGGCAATAATCAAGTCGTCGTGCACTTTTTCTATATAGAACATCTGTTTCGGTAAGTGCAGCATTGCATTCTGTACATATTAAAGTGTATATCATATTATTTTTAATCGGTACATATTAGTTTTGATCGGTACTTTGTACGCCGGAATATACAACCGCCGTATTTGTTACTTTCCTTGTGTTGGGGCAAAACCGGGCACTTACACAACTCATATAATGAAAAGAGAAAGAATCCTGACTTTGTGTCTCTACAAAAAGCAATTGGAAACGAAAATTAGCGCTCAGAAAAAGAAACCACTAAAAACAAGCTTTTTGAGACCCCTAAAGTTAAAAAGTTAAATAAGAAAGTCTTGCAGCAATGTCGAACAAGAGGATATTTTTATTTGTGATTTTTGTCAATAGAATACATCTTTATATTCTATTTTGATTAAATCAAGATAAATCTATATTTTGTAATTACACGGTGTTTTGCATATTTTCAAATGGATACCCGGTTTGAGCTTACCGGTAGAATAAAACCGGGCACTTTGACTTCTCCACAAAATCTTGTTATTCTTAATAAATAATAAAAACAAGGCCAATTGGAGCCCGGACACGGTACTTAGAGCGTGAATATATTGAATCTTTCTTTAATGCATCAACTATACATTACAATTGTTCAAACGTTTCGACCCTCTTCGGGTCCTTCTCAATGAAACTTCTCGAAAGAATTAATTAAACATAAAGAGACGGTAAAACTAACTAAACGCAAAGCGACGCAATGTGAGTATAAATGGATAACCAGGCGCAACAAATTATACATTATACAACGCGCTTACAATGTATGTACATAGTATAGATTATGATCTTATAATATTTTTAGGATGCATCCTATGTTCCATGAGAAAAATCTGAAATTAATTGTGGATATACTTTTGAATAACGATTATCCTCTGGATTTCATCTTCACAACCATACGCAATAGGATTGAAACATTAATTTCCAAAAAAACAATCCCTTCCCTCCCTTTCGGTTCCCCTCCTCCTTCCCGTACATATTTCACCGTTCCCTACGTAAGAGGTGTCACGGAAAGATGGTCACTGTCAATTAAAAATATTAACACATCTATGGCATATGTATGCACAAATAAACTTAATAAATTTATTAAAGCATATAAGGATCCTCTTCCCTCTGAAAATCATAGCAATGTCGTCTACAAGATCTGTTGTCTGAATTGCGATGCTTCTTATGTGGGTCAAACCAACAGACAACTATCAACTCGTATTAAAGAGCATCGTGCAAATATAAATAGAGCTGCGTCTTCCCACTCAGTTATTACTTTCCATCGCCTCGCCGGCCACGAATTTGATTGGAATAACATCCGTATATTAGACGAAGAATCATCTCACGTTAAAATATGCATATCGGAAATGCTACATATAAAGGATCAAAAGAACGGCATTAATTTACAGGAAGATACTATTCTCCTTGACCACTCGTACTTTCCTATCATAAATAAATGTTTCTCTTAATTTGTTTTCTTTAACTTATCCTTTTTTTTGTTTTCACATATTGTTTTTATTTGTTTTCGATTTTTTGGTGATGCGTTTTTGTGTTTCTTGCGTGTTCCTCTTTCATTTGCTCCTTTATTGTTTTGTTTCGCTTACTTGTTATCGTGACGCTCTGATGATCAATTTATTTCTCTGATGCACTTTTTAGTTTAACAAGTATTATTTTGACATTTTTCTGTGCTTTGACGCTCATCTTTCGTCTTCTTGTAAGTATTTTAATTTTTATCTCCATAGTTTTCTGATTTCTGCATTAGATCATTCTCACACATTAATTTTCCTCCTTTCCCGCAGTGCTTGACTATACACTTGTACCGGTTTCTCGATCACTGTAGTGTATAATCCATCGTTCCATTGACTCCATACATACTGGGAACCGAAACAACCGACATGCATCTGCTTTGGCGTCTCTTCTTATTCGATAAAAGACCGTCACATTAGTTTAAAGAGAATTATTTATGTGGTAAGATTGATTATAACATCGTAATCTATACTATGTACATACATTGTAAGCGCGTTGTATAATGTATAATTTGTTGCGTCTGGTTATCCATTTATACTCACATTGCGTCGCTTTGCGTTTAGTTAGTTTTACCGTCTCTTTATGTTTAATTAATTCTTTCGAGTTTCATTGAGAAGGACCCGAAGAGGGTCGAAACGTTTGAACAATTGTAATGTATAGTTGATGCATTAAAGAAAGATTCAATATATTCACGCTCTAAGTACCGCATCCGGGCTCCAATTGGCCTTGATTTTATTATTTATTGATTTTATCTCTTGAGCCCTTTTAATTATTTAAGTTTTAACTTTTCTTACTCATCTTGTTATCCTTGGTAACCAAAAATTTTTTTTTCAGCAGCTAGCCTTATTTTTTCATAGTTTAAGATTCACTAAAGATTATTAACGGTCGGCAAAATTTTTTTTATTCTCAGATTTTTTGTGGGAAGACAAATCCAAAAAAGTACCCAGTTTTACCTTACTTTCCCCTATATGTTTTACATATTTTACCGTAATGTAAGTGTTTCTCCAAGTTTAGAGCCAAAATTTTGAGCGCAATTGACATGTTGCGCTTAATTATTTAATTGTTTTAATTATTTATATAAATCAGATTTTATATATCTAAGTGTTTCTGATTGTAAGTTTGACTGGTTGTCAGCTGAATCTCAATGTAAAGTCAAAGTTCTTCGGATATTCGACTGCTATTTAAATAAAAAAAATGGAGCTTGGATTTGGATCAATAAATGTCGAAAATTATTTAAGATTGATACTTGAATGTAAGCCGATTAATTGTGCAAATTTTTGTTGTTATTGTTTGGCATTTGCAACTTTTTTAATTTAAAGAATAAGATAGTTCTTACGTCTAATTTTAATAAGGTCTTAATTAAAAACGCAGAAGCGTATATTTTCTCTAAGGAAGATATAAGAAAGCATAACATAAGGTAATCTTTGCATTCGCTAGCTACACCGCTGACGAGAATGGATACCGGGCTGGATTTAGGCTAGGCGCTGTTGCGACCGGAGAAACGGGACATCCCATCAGACTTCCGGGGCCAGCAGGCATCATGCCAGCAAAAACCAACGTCGATCGGAGTTATCTGCCACCGCAATAGAATGATTCCAGCTAATTCTATAACTAAGACTGGCTTAAATACATTTTCACGTGACGCTATTTGATAATAAGAGGCTACATTTCTTAGCAGTACTTTCTGTCTTAGCCGAAATGATTTTATCTGAACAAAAGTATCGAGGCATGAATAGTTTTTAAACTGTGACTGGATAAATTAAAAAGGAAAACGAGGTTGAAAAATACATAAAGGTATCTTATTTCTTGGCTGATTTTAAATAAACTTTATTTAATTTTGACATCTTTTTTGTGTATAGTTGCGCCGAAATATTTATTCTGACAAATTACGAGGAAATATAATCAACTAATGGTCACAGAGAAAGAATTATTTCGATGTTAAACGATATCGTTTTATTCACCAACGCACTCATAAATCTACCATTCAATATTTGGCGAACGTATCAATTTGATAAGAGAAAATGCAAAATTAAAACTTAGCATAAATTTTTATAATAATTTTTTTTATATATTGTTATATTCGACCCGATTTTAATCTCGTAAAACTAAGCAAATTCTTTATTCCGAATTTCCTATTTAATTTTTATTCATTTATTTGATCTTCCCACGTTTTAAAACAAATTATACATGCCCAATATAAATTTTACGCTCAAATGCATTTCAATAATTTCATTTTATGTATACGTGATCAAGTGGCAAATATATAAACATATATTTAAAAAATGGCCCAAAAAAAAGAATCTATATTTATTGTTAAATTGTTGAGAATAAAGAACTATTTGAGAATAAAGAAGTTAAATTTAAAAATATTCGACTGTGTATAAACAAAGCATCCTCTATGTTGATTGCAAAACATGTTACAGAAATAACATCATATTCTTTAAAAACATTCTTTAGAAAGGGTACGCGTTCGATTTGTCACTTAAATAAGTATTTGCGTCACGCGTCTAGCAATAAATGTTGCTACGATGAAATATATCATCTTCTAAATTATTTTATCTACGTAAACATATATTTAAAAATATACATCTATGTACCTGTTGTGTATATTTATTATAGTATTTTCGAATATAATTAAAAACGATGATGAAATATAATTAAAAATGGGAGATTCAAAACAGGCATGTAATATAGTTAATCATGTGTTTTATCTAGAGTTTGGTTAAGATAAAAATTGTCAGTCACAATATTTTTACCAATATGTTATTAATGATAATAATGTTTATATATTAAAATAAAATTGACACATACAAATCTGTGAGATATAACAGTTGATACATACGCTTAATACAATATATTTTTATTATATTGTTGCGTTCGTCGCTCTCTCGCCTTTCTCACACTCGCGCACACGCAATAAAAGGACACTTATGTAAAAAGGAGAACAACTTTATACACACAAATATTATATACAACAAGAGTACAGCATTCATTAATATTCGCAACCGAATATGACACGCGTCTTTCCAGACCGAAAGCCCCCGGAACACACCCACCAACTTCGTTTAACAAAAACCCCTCGTTGTTAGGGAGAACGCCTTGCAGCTAATGTCTCGCCAAGCATCCAGCGCGAACATAACACCGAGCGTCCAGCGCGAACGTAACAATATTACTAACAATAACGCGAACATAGAATAATTCAATACTATTGCTACGTCTGTGAGTCAACTCAATGTATCAACAGTTTTTGATAATGTTAATAACAAATGTTGTCAAAAAATTAAGAAATACGAATTGCACAGAAAATTAAAAAGAAACGTTTACGAATATATCATCAAAGAATAAAAATTGAAAGACAAGAAAACATACGAGAAAAAATAGAGAAAAACATTTAGTACGTGAAGATGCATCAATATTGCTGCTATGTTGCAATGTTGCTGCAATGTTGCTGCAATGTTGCTGTGCAGTTATAGCTGTGTCCTGCGGGTAAAGTTTAACCAGCATTTTATTTGGTACGTAATGCGTGCCCTCGAATTTATAAAAATAGCGACCTATTTCACTATTATCGATCCATCTCGGCGTTGTTAAAGTTATAGCATCTAAAATAAAGAATGCAGATAAAAAATAAATTTATGATAACTAAAATAAACAAAATAACAAATGAAATAAGATAATAAATAAAATAATAACTAAAATAAATAAAATAATTAAATTAAAAAAGAAACAAAACAAACCAAAATAAAATAAAATAGTATTTTATTTTGTGTACAAAAAAAGAGATAAGCTCGCAGAATAAACAAATATAATTTTAAGTAGTCTACTGATATGCATACCTTCTTCCATATAACACATTTTATTATTTTCGGTAAGAATTATGTAATTTGTTTGTTTCTTTATAAAATAACAATTACGACAGTGATTCAATGGCAATTCACATATGTGCATATAAGGACTCGGCACATTCTTTGCGGAGAATGTAACAAGATGTCTATCAAGATGTCGGTGCCATCCTAATATTACGCCGGCACAATCTGTAGGTTGATGTGTCACTATCATACCAACCGCAAATTTTACGTCCTTTGGTCTTGTGAATATAAAAATATTACGGTAATATTATCGAAAACTAAATATTTTACGAGATATTTTATTTTTTACATCAAAATATGTCAGATTAAAATATAAAATAACTCAAAAAGTACTTAATGAAAAAATACTTTATTATAATGTTTTGAAAAGCTCTCGAAATAAACTATAAAAATATGCAATAAAAAAGGGAGGTTCCGTTTAAAAAAATGAAGATGACCTTCAAATGTCCTAAGCGCCTCCACCTAAAAAAAAATGTTTACTTCCACAAGATTTCCCCCTCGATACCATACAACTTTTATTTCAAACATTTTCTCCTATCTCCAAAACTGTGGGAGTTATTCGGGTGGCCTGTCTTAGATGCCTCACCCTGTATACATATAATATAAAATATGTTTATGGTAAATATAGCGAATAGGGGACCCAGCCCCAATGACCTTGACCTTGACATATGTTGTCAAGGATATAATTCTGAGTAACTTTTTCTTCTAATTTAATCGTCGCTCGTTGCTTATTAAAAAGTTATTAACAAAAAAATTTGAAATATACCAAAGTACATGCACGGACAGGAAGCACGCGCGCGCGCGCGCATACACACACACACACACACACGCGGGGTGGGTGCGGGAGGGGGGCCGAAAGCCCCCCTTACACTCCCCCCCCGTGTGTGTGTGTGTGTGCGCGCGCGTGCTTCTTGTCCGTGCATGTACTTTTGTATATGGTCCCCTATTCGCTATATTTACCCTTATATTTTATTTTTGAACACCCTATATATGTAAAAACTTGTGTTTATTTCAGTTTATACGTGTAGTATACGTAGGACTATTTCTGTAAACTAACTTAAATATTCAGTTTTTCATTGTCAGACTATGTATAAATCTTGATTTTCACAAATTTTTGTTTGTTAATAACATTTTAATAAGCAACGAGCGACGATTAAATTAGAAGAAAAAGTTACTCAGAATTATGTCCTTGATAACATATATCAAGGTCAAGGTCATTGGGGCTGGGTCCTTTATTCGCTATATTTACCCAAACTTTATATAGGCAAGTTAAGGTGAGGCAAGCTAAAGATAAAGTATAATATATGGAATACTTGACAACTTACCTAAATGTCCACCACATGTCGATACTCATCATATTTAACCAGAAGAAGCTTGCCAAATAACAAAAGTAGATAAAAGGAGTTAAAAATGAAATTAATAACATGTTAATCATTGAGCGCGCGTTGAAATGCACATGGGAGAATTATAGTTACTACCATATTTCTTCATTTAAAAATAGATTTGGTCTAATTATTTGCACTAAAATTTTATAGCAAAGATGATATATTTCATAAATATATGCTGATCATAAATTAAATAAGATGTCGATTCAAGATATAACTCTGCAAAAACTGAATAACATAAAAAATATATTTATTTACACAAATTTAGATTAGTTATATGTTAAAGTGCATCTAAAATTTATCATTCACTAATTTTCACATTAGTTCCTGCATTTTTAACAAAACATATATTCAAGTTATTAAAAAGTAATATGCGAATATACATTGGTATGCCTGAAATATATATACGCTATAATAATTGCATAATTATATGATTTAAATATACTGTACCGACTGTAATACAGACTGAATCATGTACAGCATCCTCATCGATTATTAGAATATTTATAATTTGTATTGTGTATGACAGACAATGTACCGCTGTAATTGCGCAACATGAAGTCGTGTACGTTCCGGAGCTCTGACAATATGGAATACACCAGAAATATTGACATCAAAAGTGATATAGACACTATATTAGAGCTTATATATATGATTTCACTGACTTCATAGACATAAACTTCATCATCGATATCATCTTCATCTTCATCATCGTCTTTAATCGACGAGATGTTATTATCAGTTGTCGTAATAAAGATCTCATCAGCAGCTTCTGAGCAGATAGTCACATCGTATTTATCCCCGTCCACGATGGCGAGATATTATGATGTCGATTTAATAAATTCATAATAAGATGAATAGAGAGAACCATTGGCAAAAAATATGTAATTTTTCTAATGACTATCGCGAAGTAGAAAGCGATTTTTATCCTGGCACGGATCGTAGATGACCAAATGAAACAATTCGTCCACCGTCTTATTATCGTTCTGCAACGAATCGTTCGTGTATCCGTACGTTCGGGAAGAAGTATTTATTTCCTTCAGAAAGGCATTCATTATCAACCAAACGATCACCGAGAGAACAGCATAGCTGAATACAAGTAATATTGAAATACATTTCGTATGGAATGATGTTATTTATATTGCTATCTTTATTGGAGTTTTCATAGAACTCGTGCGACGTGGAAACGTTTTTGTCTTCAATACTCATCAAGTTTCCATAAATTTCGAGTGACGTGAAGTTTCTTTTATGATTGGCATTTGTTAAATTCGTGTGAGGTTCTATCCGCATTTGCTTATTATCTTCATGATTCTATATGGAATGCGTACCGAGTTTAAACTGTATCGAATCATCATCTTCGCGATCGTTACTCGTGGAAGTGACACGAGATTCACACTGCATATCTTCGTACTACGTATTATTGGTAGACTTTTTGTATGAATCATATAGCAGTGTTTTCATTTCGTCGCCATAGTTTCATAGAATCTGCATCTATCTCGTATCGTACTGTTAAATTATTATTTTTCTATTCATTATCAGTGAAATTTTGTTGAGATTTCGATGACGAAGCGACAAGGAGAAAAAATGCGCAATACCAAAATGTCAAATTGTTTTCACACATCCTTGTCTGTTTAACGTATTGAATACCTGAAAAATATATATTTGATTTTCTTTTACGGTAATTTCATAACCAGATATCCAATCGAGACAATGTACAAACTGCGGATTGAAAAAAACATTAATATTATTAGTCTGCGATAATTTGATCGCGACAACCTATTTCTATCCTATTCCTCAAGATCGAAAAGGGCGCTTTAGAAGATCTATTCTCGCGAATGCATATCAGAAAGAGAATTGATGTCGATAGAACAGCACTTCGATAAAACGAGTTACGGAAAAGCCAAAAACGGTAATGTCGTGATAGGGGCGGTTAAGCTTTTTGAATGGTATTGTGTTATTTCTTTCTGGACGTGTAGTTTAAAAAATGAATAACACGAGTGAATGCTTGATTAATATATTTGATTTCAAAAGCTTTTAATAATTTTATAGTCCAATACACGCACATGTATTTCGATTATGCCTTGCGATAATCGATGATTAGTCATTACACCTAAATCTCCGAGGAATATTTATTTTCTACTTTTACACGTATCGATTTTTTTATACATGTCCATTTTGATATAATTTGATGTAATTTGAAAAACTCTGAAAATCTAAGAATATACTTTAGAATAATTGGATGATCAAACCAATCGAGCTTAGTGTCCATCATATATCATGTAGGTTCTGAATTTTAAATCGTTAAAAAATTTTATATTAAATTTATTCATACTTTTGTTTTTGCATTAGTTGCATGAAAAAAAAAAGATGTGTTAAGTGCAAGTATACAAATGTAATAAAAAGAAATTACCTTTCTTTTTCCTTTTTCTCGGCAAAACCACGAAAGATTGATCTGTTTTTATTGTAGCACTGTTATCGTTGATGATTATGGTCGATTTTTAGTTATCTCATTAGATTCAATAAAATTAATATTACATCCGTGTTCGGCGATATCTCTTTTCGAGACGAATGAGAGAAGAATTCAAGAAGCCCGCCCGAACGAGAAGATGAGACTATCGAGGATGATGAATTGTCGATAGCTTCGAGAGAAAACAGTCTACTACAGTGCTGGGATTTACTTGCACATTTCGGCCCGATTCCGTGGCTCACGCCTATTGCCCCCCACTCACCGCTCGTGCGTTAGCAACGAGTCGCCAGATACGCGTAACTAAGGAGCGCGACGCTTCGTCTCAGGAGCGTTCATATGTAAGAATGTCCAAATATAATAATAAGACAATACTTTTCTAAATGCACCGCGAAAATTCTCAAAATTAAAAGTTTTTCTTCAATATTTTATATTTCATTGATATAAAATATTGAAGAAAAACTTTTAATTATAGAAGAGTATTGTCTTATTATTATATTTGGACATTCTTATATACGGACGCTCCTGAGACAAAGCGTCGCGCTCCTTAGTTACGCGTATCTGGCGATTCGTTGCTAACGTACGAGCGGTGAGTGGGGGGCAATAGGCGTGAGCCACGGAATCGGGCCAAAATGTGCAAGTAAATCCCAGCACTGGTCTACTACTATAAAACTATACACATATAACAATTACAATACAAGGTTCAAATTCCATTAAGGTAAATGTCCCAATGGCCAGACATATCCCAATATCCGACCACATTGAAAAAAAATATTTACCATTTATTTGAACAATTATGAATGAAAATAATAATTATTGTAAAAAAAACTCCAACATTTGACGATTAATTGGAGAAAAAAATAAACTTAATTTAAAATTTTTGTATTCAAAAAGATTGATTAGATAAGCATGTGTCTAAGGTTAGGCAAAATGATGGCCAATCGTTAACAAATTCGTTAAGCGTAAGCATCTAATTAAATAGTATAAAAATTGGATATTTAAATATATTTGTGAATAAATAATTGAATATCTAATTTCAAAAATTAATTAGAAACTCTCTTTGACGAAATTCATCATAAAAATCACAATTAAAACGATATTTTTGAGCGTTCGGAGACTGGTACATTAAAAATACCAGTGGTCCCACTCACCGGACGTATGTGCAAATAATAATAAAAACAGATAAAAAGAAAAAAAGAGAACAAAAAAGACTGTAAAAAATTAAAGAAATTGAAGAAAAGAAAACAGAGAAACCTGAAAATGATACAAATAGAGGAAAAAATATTTTACGTGAACAGAAAAAGTCATTAAAAAAGTGTCAAAGAAAAATTAAACTTTATTTAACTAATTATATTATTATGTATTATTATTCGGTCTGTTATTTGCATGTTCACTGTTGTTAAGAAATTTAGCTTGTAAATTAAATGCTCTGTTTTATGTTTCCAGGTTATGCAACAAATTATTTTTATAATTTTTGACAAAAATAAACTATTAAGTATAAATACCAATTTAAATTAGAATTGTATTTTGTCATTAAATATCTATTTATATCAATATTTCTCGTCAACATATTAATTTTCTAGTTATGGTCGGACACTGAGACAAGTTATGTCCGGACACTGGGCCGTAACCTATTTCAGCTGTCCGACCATTGGTACATTGACGCGTTCCATTATTTATGTAAATATTTAATTAATAATTGATATATATGGGTTCAAATAATTTTACCCTGCTTAAGGGAATCTTAAGGTTTCAACTGAATGCAAATATTTATATTTAGAATCTTTCTAATATTATAAATTGTATTATTTGTGACGACCTACGCTTAAACGTCCGGCCACTGGGACATTTATAGCAAACTTTTATTTTTTCTTTCTACAGACGGTAGTTGTACGTACTTGACCTAACCAAACAGTACAAATATCAAATAAAGTAAACTATTGAATGCTTTTTTTTTAGATATTTAATGCATGAATGAGTAGCTATTATATTTTTAAGAATACCATTAAAATAGAAAATGTATTGATACGCAGCAACAGCCAAGTAACATAAATATTTTAGCTATATACTATTTTATGAATTTATATTATATTAGAGAGATTTTAGATTTTATTTAAATATTTAATTTCAAAATTTCTATTGGAAAGCAGTTATAATCGATAACACATGCTTAAGTAAAATTTTACTTTACTAAAAATTTATCAATCTCACTCATTATCTTTAAACTACAAAAAAATACTCGATAAAATTACCTTGAATATATCAGAGATAGAGAGGGAGAAAGAGAGGGAACTTATCGTTATTCGCCATAACTTGTATTTCACTCTGCTCGGTACGGTGGTGTCTGACAATATAAAAACCAGTTTAGACGCGATGTTTTTATTTTATTAAACAGATACATCATGACTATTTATTTGATTAGAAATTAAAAATAACGAGAATAGATGGTGTTGATACGATTTAATTTTATACTTGATTCTGATTTTCAACGAGAAAAAGACATCTGATGTAAAAGATTACATTGAAAATTCCTCAAAATAACATGAAACTAATACTAAAAATCATATCAAAGAAAGTCTATGTGATTTTTGCAGTATCAGTCTCAAAAATAAGACAATTCCACAAAAAATCGTACGTACATATCACTGACTCATATGATATTTTTGTTAGCTGAAAAATAAATATGTGATAGAGTATCTATTTTGAGATATAATAATGTATATACATATATTTGTACTATATACTTTTTTCTATTATACTATTATAAGATAGAACATGTAATTTAATGTCAAGTAAATTTTATATAATATTTAAACAATTCGATTGGATAAAAAGAGAATATGTAACAACATAAATCGATTTATTGAGCATAAAAATAAAAATCTATGATTTGCATTTGAATAATGTTTTAATAATCTCGTAATAATAAAATCTCATTAAAATTATACAATAATTATTTATATTATTTTACGAACTTTTTATCACAATCTATGGTATAAATAAATGAGCTTATTTTCATTTGATATATGTATAGTAATATTGGCTTATAGTAATTTCATGCATTTCTTATTCTCTCAGCATCTTTGTTTTTCACATATTTATACTTTGATATTTGCACCTTTTTCCTAAGAGTAAAATCAAGATCATGAACCGACAATATATCGGCGCCATTTGACCCATCATCGTTATCTTCGGTATTTTCTAAAAATAATTGTTAATGATTTATGCGTTGATGCGCGCCATGTGAGATACGCGCAAATGCAAACCGGATCTTAATAAACATTTACTGTCAGCTATTAATTATCATCTATAATGTAAGTTTTAAGAATAAATGAGATTTTTCTTGTATCCGTATTTGATTAATTGTTTTTCGAGGTAAATTCTCCGTTTGTATCATATATTTATTATAGATAAAACATTTTAATTATATTCCTCTTTTCTAATAACTCTGTAAAGCTATTCTTAGATATTTTAGTATTGTCAAAAATGTATAGTGATCCTTTATTAAATATTAATGTTCTAAGCGGTTAAACATCCTTTATGGTATCGTTGGGTTAATCCATCTATCATGTATACAAGTTTATTAATAAAGTTTTTTCTTCGAATCATCTCGTATACACGATTCCACAGCAGATAGATTGCTTTTTTATAAATAACTTGTTGTTCACGGTAGTGTAAGATACTGGCAGTCTCATAGTCAGAGAAATTACTAGTGGCGCTCGCGCATGCGCTTTATCGATAAATACAAGCGCTATATTCAAATGATGATAGCAACGCGTTTCCTTAGATACATAAACTATTTATTTAACAAAAGAGAATTGTCATAGCAATAGGTGTGTTTGTGAGATCGGAGGGATGCCTGAGCGTCTTTTACCGTAAACCGTGAATCAGATCGGACGTGTCTCGTTGATCTCGTGTGATATGCTTAATTGATTAATCACATTCTTATTCTGAGTTTGTAATTAGTTCTGAGTTCGAGTTTATGAGTTGTCCAATAAAAACGTGTTTCGATAAGTGCTCAAATTATTGCTTTATTCGATTTTTCACGTTCACTATAATAATTATATATACAGATCAATAATTCATGGTTCAACTGTTAAACTATTACCCTTTTGAAAAAGCCATTCTCCTGACAAACTACAAATTGACTCGCTGTCTTACAGTAGTTTCATCATAATATTTATGCTAGTGCATATGCTGCTGGTGCGCTCTTCTCGCAGTGTACTTGCAAGCAGTAATATCGTTTTTTTTTTGCTGAGATATTAATGTCGCTGACGTATTTAAATCAATAGATTAACGATATCATCAATAACTTTGTTTCTGCAATTTAAATAAAAGCGAAACTAATATTAGATTATGATCTGACAATGAAATTAATGTAAGAAAAGGGAAACCATTCTTCTTTAAATAATTTAATGCATCAAGGAGGTGAAGGTGCGCGTTATTTTTCCTTTCTTTTCCCAATTTCACATATAGGATTGATCTTTTCAAGGAGATCAGGTCTTGCATATATGTATGTGACGAACTTTTGCAAACAAATAAAAGTTGCACAGAATAATAAGTCAATATAGTGAAAACTTTTCGAGCTGTAGCTAGGAAAATAGTGTATCGTTTTTCGACATGGATTCATTAGTGAGTCCAAATTTTAATGCGAATAAAACGCATCATGTAATGCAATATCACGAGTATATACAGTCATGAATTTACTATTTTTGTAAATCAAATATTATTGTGAAACAACACAAATAATTCTCTCGATCAGATATATGTGTATATATGTATATACAATCATAATAAAAATTTTTTTAGTTTAAAAACCAATCTAATCTAATCGATAATATTAAAGTGCAAATATTAAATAGTTACGTCAAATCATCTATTAGTATTGATATCGTGTAACATTTAAATATTTTAATTAACTAATAAGTAAGTTATATATATAAAACAAGTGCTTAAAAAATGTTATAAAATGCATATATAAGTCATACACTATCTGTTTCTTTTGAAAAATTTCTACTGGAAATATAGAACTAGTTGAATCTTTAACCGTTTTTAAATATGATTGATTACTGTTTTATTGCAATTTAACAGATCATATAATATAGAAATATAATTAGTTGTGTATACATCGCGCAAAAGAGAGTAATATTGCAGAGCGCTTATAGACGCTTATAGAGATATTATAAACCGTAAGACGAGAATACACATTGTACCGATAATAAATTATTCTTTGATGGTTACATGACTAATTTAGACACATTACATTTACAATACAGAGATATTTTAGCTTTCTTATTACTTGTTAATTGATTTTGTCAATATAGAAATATTCAGAAATTTCTATTCTTATTCTATAGTAAGATAGATTTTGGCGCTGCTAAACTGAACATATGCTAATTAACGTATTACTTACATTTTGAATTTTTGCAGTGCCAAGTTTTTCTCTAATTAAAAAGTTATTTTATACTGGAATTTGTTTTCTTAATAAAAAATTTCTTTCACTTAAATATGTTCCACTATTTTAATCACATTGCAATTTGATACAATTCTTAATATTAGAAATAATAATAAATAAATTTTGTAACATAAATTTTTATTATTTGGCGCAATATTTTTATCATATATCACATTATTTTTGTAGATAATTAAAACAACTATTTTGTAAAACAGTTTTTTAGTTTGGATGTGACAGTGTTTTCGTATTAAAATAATTAAAATAACACTATTTTGTATAAGAGTTCTTTTATAGTAAAAGACGCTTATGCGCGTGCACTTGGCGCTTTTTTTTCACTTTTTTTTTAAAAAAGGTAATTTTTTAGCAGTTATATCATTTCTTTTTTTTTTTAATGTGTCATATACATGTTTTGCTATACACATGTTTACGAGCAGTCAGATAAAATTAATATATCTATTATATTTCTGAATTATAAAAAGTAACCCTTCTATTTCTTTGATTTCTATTGAACAATATCTATTTGTACATTCCTTTTTTAAAAAAATTATTATCATTAAAATTAAAATATATTATTATATGTTTGTGCTATGCTATAAATTGTTTGATTAATCCGTCTTGTATCTTGATTATATATCAAAAACGAAAGATGTAAAAAGAAATCCAGTGTATTCAAATGCATTTGTCAGAGGATTGTCATCATGTAGTTATTTGTCATGCATCATATGCAATTATAGGTATAAGTAATATTGGTGAAACACAGATTGTGTGCGCAATTAAGTCTTATAAATTTCTATTTATATTTTATTTCTATTTCTATCTATTTTTTTTAATAATTTATAAATTTTTATAATAAATTTATAAATACATTTATTTATCAATGGAACTAGAAAAATTTTTCAAACTGTTCATATTTTGACAAAGTCTGCGACAACATGTCTATTGTAAACCAATCTTTGTATCGATACTAAAAAGAATAAAATAATGAATAATATCAGTTTTAATATAAATTTCTTCTGTCAAATATTTATACCAAATAGCATTCTGACAGATGTAAAAATACAATATAACAGATTTATTATATTCATTAACAATACTGAAATATGCTTCATCTATTTCAAGCAATGTATTCGCATCGAAACAAGAATTAACTACAATATGTTGATTTGCAATAAACATGATGCCACAGGCTTTGTCAAAATCTTATCAACAGCTTGAAAAATTCTTCTACTTCCACTAAAAAATAAATGTATATTTATAAATTATTCATAAGACATGCATTAACTTTACACAGACTGCATTTCACCAATGTTATTTATACTTATCTATAGTTACATATGATGCATGACGAATAACTATATTTATCTATTTTTGTTAATAATTTATAAATTTTTATAATAAATTTATAAATACATTTATTTTTCAATGGAACTAGAAAAATTTTTCAAGCTGTTAAGATTTTGATAAAGTCTGCGGCAACACGTTTATTGTAAACCAACATATTGCAACCAATCCTTGTCTCAATACTAAAAAGAACAAAATAATCAATAATATCAGTTTTAATAATAAATTTCTTCTGTCAAATATATATACCAAATAGTATTCCGACAGATAGAAAAATACAACGTAACAAATCTGTTATATTCATTAACAATACTGAAATATGCTTCATCTATTTCAAGCAATGCATTCGCATCGAAATAAGAATTAACTATAATATGTTGATTTGCAATAAACATGATGCCACAGGCTTTGTCAAAATCTTATCAACAGCTTGAAAAATTCTTCTACTTCCACTAAAAAATAAATGTATATTTATAAATTATTCATAAGACATGCATTAACTTTACACACAGACTGCATTTCACCAATGTTATTTATACTTATCTGTAGTCATATGATGCATGACGAATAACTATATGATGACACTCCTTTAACAAATGCATTCAAATATACTAGATTCTTGTGTGCGTATGCCTATATTACTGTTCGCAGTTATCCATACTGGTTTTTGACAGGTATTTGACGTTAAATTTTCCAGAGTGCAACATTATATAGCGTAGCACTCTTTCATTTATAAAAAAGTAAAGCTGCAAAATTCTTCCTGATACTTCTGGGTAGTTGAATCTATAAAATACACACACACATATCTTATAATAAACATATTATAGAATACACACATCTTTTTTTTATAAATATATGTATTGCGATGCTTTGTTCTGTTTTTACATATACATAAATTACTTTTGTAATGTTTCAGTTTTCTCTAATATAAATGAGATATACCTGATCCAACTATCCACAAGTATTACGAAGAATTTTGCATCTTTACTTTTTTATAAATGAAAGCGTACGAACACTGCACCCGGCATTTTGCAAACTTAACCTATAACTGTCAAAAGCAAGTATGGATGCATGCAAGCAGTAACTTCTACGCCTTATAGCGCTTCTCTGTTGTACTCTCCCTTTTTCTCTCTCAACTCTCCCTTTTTTCTCTCCCTTCTCTCTCATTCTCATTCACCCCTCCTTTCTCTCTCTCTCTTTCTTCCTCTTTCATTTTCTCCCCCTTCTCCCTCTTTCTCTCTCCTTCTCCCACCCCTTCCCCTTCCTTTTTTTCTTATCTTTTCTAACTCCTTCATTCATACCTCCCCCCTCCGTCACTCTCCATAAACAACCTCACCAATTTCTCGCCTTGCGCACATCTTTCCCACATAAAGAGGCATACGGGAGGATGGGATTCGAGCGGAATCGAATCTGGAATCTTGACGATTGTCAGTCCGCGACTCAACGCTTGGCGCCACGCATCGCCCCCAGAATACAATCTTTTGTATGAAAATAAAATGTTTCCAGATTTTCAAAAAAATTTATTTTAGAAATTGTATAATTAATATACATATATCTGTAATTTTTAGACTGGAATAATCTGAGATAAAAGTCTATATATAGGGTGTCTTAAAACTACCGTACTTCTTTTACCGTACTAATTTTTACTTGTATCATTTTTGAGATACCTTTGGTTCTTGCATCCATTATTCGTGAAAAGAATTATCAAAAAGAAGTATCTAAAAAAAACAGAAAATAGAATAAAAGTATTTATTAATTACAAATTAATTTAAAAATAGATAAGAAGTATTTATTAAATCTATATATTTATTTTAAAACATATAAAAGCATATAATTAGCTACGACTTTACGACTTCAAAGTCAGATCCGTAATCTTTGTTACAGGAGTATGAGAAACATTCATTTGTAGGCCCTATTCCGATCCAAAGTATTTAATTTCATAGATGTTCTATAATAACAGCTTTTACTAGAAAATATTATTTATTTTTTAGTGTAAAAATAAAAACCACGATTTTAATAAAATTGTAATGAGAAAAATTTGTTGAGATGGCTCGAGAAAATGATAAAATCAACCGTTGCTTTCTTCTATTTAAAATGTCTCTCAAAATTGTTTTGGGATACTAAGACTATTTTAACTATGACTTTCGGATTCAGCAAGTGAAACTGAATGAAAAAAAAAAGGTGAGGCCAACGACCGCTGCGTGATCTCCAAACTGCCTAAAATGCATACGCTTCAATATACAATAATCATAATACCATAAAAAAAGCGCTCCATTCATAGAAGCACTTTTTTTACTTGTCATTTCGCCGTGTCTGAGCGCGCAAAATCTCAGTTCTGCAATACATAAAATATAATCGCTTCCCGTTTAAAAACTATTATAGCTTTGACATTTTTGTAGAATATTTATTTTCTAAGGAATCTGCCATTGAGAGAAGATAGTTCTAGGACACATAATTAAATATAAGTAGCTAGACCGGTTTTTTAAACCGGATTTTCTAATACTCCAGAAGGACGCGGTGGCGCGGGAATCTCGGCGCGGGGGAATAACTTCACGCTGGGCAAAAGGAGATACGTGCGACCTGACACACATTGCGAAAGGTCCACAGTCGACGGCTCATGGGGCAAGGGAAATCGTACGCTGCCGATTGGCGAGGGGTCCACGAGGCGAGAAGTATCGCAAGACGCGATGCGACCGCTAAGTTTGCGAAGGCGTGGAAAAAGGATAGTGCGCTAAGAGTAAAAAGAAACAGGAAGGAAGGTACCGGTAGTGGGGGATGGGCGTCGCGGATGGAAGTACGTAGGGGGAAATATAATAAAAGCGTTAACGAAGTAATAATCTCCGCATTTCGGTAATAACATTAATATAAAACTGTAATATTATTTTGCTGTTATCATCGTTCAGTACAATGGTATTTGTAAGTCTTGCATTAATTATTCTGGTATGTATTGCCATAAGTTACTTCGTCTTGAATTATCATCGCCGACAATCTTCTAAAACCGTAAACATCTTGCCTGGTCGGAGAACGCTCCCATTTATTGGGAATGCCCACATTCTTCTCCAGCGAAGTCCTAATGGTAAGAATGAAGAAATAATAGTATTAATGCTTAAGTTATAGAATAATAATAAAGAATTAGCAACACATACACAAAAGTTTTACAAATATAATATTAAAATTTATTTTTGCTAACATCGTATTATTTTAATATAATAAAATGTAAATATACCACATCTCAGATAATAAGTCATATAACATTTCGTAGATGTATTGAATATTTTCACTAAATGGGCAGAATATTATCCGTCCCCCTTCCGAATTTGGATGGGTAACAAATCATTCATTTTTATAAACAAACCAGATCAAATAAAGGTATGAAATACTTTATATTCATTTATATTCTACATTATAACTATTTATGTCAAACCTTACTAACTATAATTTATATCTTTGATGTAATCAATATAATTTTCCAAAGATATGTCAATTACTTAAACGTGATGCAAACAAATATCTAACAGAAATATAAATAAATTTTATGTGATGTAGATAGTCTTACAAAATAGTCATTGCTTGAACAAGAGTATAGTATACAAATTTTTTGAACCATTATTGGGCGAGGGAATACTCACAGCTCCTCGTAAGAAAGATTTATATAAGAACAAAGTTTAATTAATTAAATGCAATCATTACATTTACACAAAATATATAAATAATCGCTTGAAACTTTCATAACATAACTTGTATTTCTAATCATACAATACTTCTATTTCCATTCTTGCAGTACTACATTTTTTTTAATGCGGCATTTCTTATTAATATTTTTTTAATATTATGTTTTAATATGATTCATTTCCTTTTTGTTTATTATCTTTCTGTAATATTTATTTTAGTATCTAAATGTCGTCAACAACGAAAAATCGATACTGCCAATTATTAATAAAAATATGTTACGGAGATTTTTTGATATATTCATTGAACAATCTTTAATATTAACGGACAAATTAGAAAATGTAGCGCTAAATAAGAGCGAGATTTTCTTTTTTAAATATATATCGGAGCGTATTTTGCGTACTGCATGTGGTAAGTTAATTTATTCTTTCTTTTTCTTCTCTTTTTATTTGTAAATTATCTATATATTGTAACAACTATTGCAAGAAATGCAAAAATTAAAAAAATGGAAGTTTTGTAAAAAGAAGAAGAAATAAGACACAAATGTGAGAAGAAAAAAGGCAGAAAAAAGGAAAAAAAAGCAAGCAATAGTTATATCGTACAAATTAAATAATATTGAATGCTATTAACTAATGGATAAAATTTGAAAGAATGCTATACAAAATTTTGTGATAATTTTACAATATTATAATCAATTTATTTCATTCATTTTGATTGTAATCTCAAAATTGGCATCTCTCAATCTCAAGCTTAAAGCATAAATGTGCCAATTTAAATTTTTGATTAATTACTATCTTATTGTTAGACATTTTAATAATAAGATCTATAAAAGATAATTCATAATAAATTGATCAACACTTGATATATATAGTTAATTAATTCAATAACAAAACAAATTAGAGAAAAGTAATAAAATAGGCTTAGCAATATACAGACAATTACTATTTTCACATATTTGATACGAAGAAGCGTTTTCCTTTTTTCTTGAAATTATGTATATACTTATTTATTAAGTATATAATACATAACTCAATAATTAGTCAAATATCATTTATATTTTGAATAATTAATTTGTTTTTACGTGGCGCTATTAAGCTACTTTGATGGACATCAAATTAAAACCATCATCAATCAGTCAATTCCTCGAAGCAATGGAAAGGTAAAATCGTTTTCTTATAATACTAAATAATTTTTATAATTAATATACAAGCCATAATAAATTATATATTGATCCATCGTAAAAAAATTTTCTTAAAATATAATAGTTTTAATATTGTTTTCTATGTATATATATATATATATATATATATATATATATATATATATATATATAATATTATTTATTATATATTTAATATATATATATATATTAAAATATCATTAAAAATATATTTCAGATTCAAGACAATTGTATATAGAGCAACAAATTTATTTTTATATCCTAACTTTATATTTAGCTTCACTTCTATTGGACGAGAATCATTAAAGAATATGAACTTCATACACGTTTTTATAGATAAGGTATATAGTATATATAATGCAAATATTAATCACCTAGCTTACGTAGTACTTTCTATATTCACACAATCTATTATTACACAGATAATACAGCAGCAGGCTGATACATTAAATAAACTCGATACCGAAAATAAACGTAAAAAAAGTAAGTTTCCTAATTTTTGCTCGTTTGTATCTATGTATTATTATGATGTTGCAATTTATGCAAAATGACGGAAAAATAAGTTTTTTCAAAAACATTATTTAATTAAAATACTATTAAAATATTATCTTTTCCGTTGTTAAAACGTCATTTTTTTCTATTTTAAATTTATTTTTAATATTAATTTTTGTGATAATATATAAAATATAAAGTCTGATACATTATCATAAAAATGAGAAAGTAATTAACATACTCATGCTAATTTATATGTATAAACAAACACATATTATTTTATTTTTTCGTTTTTTAAATAAAATAGATAAAACGCTTTATGATATTCTGATGGGATCATCTCAAAAAGAAAAATTCGTGCAAGATGATTTCACGAAGGTGCTTCATAGTAACACAATTCTCATGTTATTAGCGGTATGTATAAAGTCTCTCTTTACATATGATTATATATGTGTTTATATATAAACAAATAAATAAATGAAATTTTTACAGACCAGTGAAACAAACGCTATTACTTTGAATTTTTTGGCCTTTGTATTAGCAAATTTCTCAGAGATACAAGTATGTATATATATTAAATTCAATCATAAACAATTTATTTGCTCATTTAAAAAATGATACGTTGTAGATTATATATATAGTTCTATAATAAATATAAAAATTATATTTTTTGAGCAATAATTAAGAATCACATTTCTGAATAAATTCTATTATTCTAATAATAACTTGCTCAGAGTCAGCTTTTCATATATTGGATAAGAGTCTATACAGACGGATTTGCATAGTCACATAAACATATGCAAAATGAAATTGATTGGTCCCTTTTCTTATGCATTTGCTTATGGATCAATCAATTTCCTCATGCATATGTTTATGTGATTTTGCAAATCCGTCTGGATAAGTCCTACTTATGCACTATAGAAGCGATTTCACAAATTTCAATGGTCTTTATTTATATTATCAAGGATCTGGTCCTGAGTAACTTTCAAAAAGTTTTAGCTGTCGCTCGTTGTTTATTAAAAAGTTATTAACAAAATAAATTTAATGAATAGAATATAATTTTCACAAAGCAAGCATTATTTTAACAGGCGAGCAAGTGGGTTAAATAATAACTTTGTGTTTCATGTTTTAATTAAGTTAAATATTTTAATGAAATTATACAAGAATATTTACTTCATATATATCATCATCAACATTTCGATAACAGACTAAAGTAATTTTGTAAATGTAATTAATAAGATTCCATCTTATAGTATATGTATATTGTATGTATTTATATTTATATAATTAAACATTTTATTTAATTTTATAGATGGAAAAAGTGTATGAAGAATTATTGGAAATTTACAGAACCAAAACTCCAAAATCAACCCCAATAAAATACGAAGATTTACAACGTATGAATTATTTGGAAAATGTTATCAAGGAAACTATGAGATTATTTTCTGTTGTTTCGCTAATTGCGCGAGAACTAACTGAGGATTTAAACATAGGTTTGTAAATATAAATATGTCGTTATTATATATAGGGTGTCCTAGACCACTCGTACACCCCTTTTCTTTCAAAAACTAAGCATTTTAGAGAAAAACGTTTTGAACAAAAATTGTATGATTTTGAGGGGAACATAAGATGGTGTCATTGGTTTGACCTTGGATGGCATCGTTAAGGTCAAGTCAAGGACACCTTTAATTTCTTAAATAGAATTCCCTATTTTTTATTGCATATTCTTATAGCTTATCCCGAGAGTTTTCCAAAACACTATAATAAAGTATTTTTTTATTAAGTACTTTTTGAATTATTTTATATTTTAATCTGACATATTTTGATATAAAAAATAAAATATCTCGTAAAATATTTAGTTTTCGATAATCTTACCGTAATACTTTTATGTACAGAATAATGAGACAAATCAATTAGTGTAAAGAAAAAAACAAATAATTGTTTTAAAAAATACATTGTAAATAATTACATACTTTTTCTTAAAAACAATTTTTTTTTAACTAAGTCACGCGTAGCAACAGCGAGGCACTCCGGTATCTATACGCGAGTTGGCCAGTTGCGAGTATACTTTAGATACTGAACCTCAATAACGGCTGAACCGATCGTATTTTTAATAGGCTTAATCGATAGCTTGGGTTTGAATTATATAATAAAAGTATCTTTATTTTTTTTCTACATGTATCGTGAACGAAGGTAATATGATTCAAAGTCGAAATATGGAAATTTTCATTTAAGAAACGTCACCGTGGTCACCGTCATCGCTACACGTATACTACACGTACATAACACATGCATAGATATATAGTAGTATCGCGTTACATGTATATACACGAACACAACACATGCAATAAATAGCAATGTATACATGTTGTACAGTTGACTTGTTTGACGGAAGATCACGCTAGTTGCGCTAACGGCGCTTCGTGATGTTACTGCTTGCATCCATACTTGTTTTTGACAAGTATAGGTTAAGTTTGCAAAATGCCGAGTGCAGTGTTCGTATGCTTTCATTTATAAAAAAGTGAAGATGCAAAATTCTTCGTAATACTTGTGGATAGTTGGATCAGGTATATCTCATTTATAATAGAGAAAACTAAAACATTACAAAAGTAATTTATGCTACGTGTAAAAACAGAACAAAGTATCGCAATACATATATATATAAGAAAGAGATGTGTGTATTCTATAATATGTTTATTATAAGATATGTTTGTGTATTCTATAGATTCAACTATCCAGAAGTATCAGGAAGAATTTTGCAGCTTTACTTTTTTATAAATGAAAGAGTGCTATGCTATATAATGTTGCACTCTGGAAAATTTAACGTCAAATACCTGTCAAAAACCAGTATGGATAACTGCGAACAGTAATATAGGCATACGCACACAAGAATCTAGTATACCCAGATAGCCAAGAATGTTAAAATCACGTTTTGCCAAAGCTTTGCGACAAGGTGTGCTTTAATTTTGACAACAATTTTGTAGCAAACATTTGTCTTGTTTTGGTTTGTCAAAAAGTTTGAAGCAAATTGACGGCAAAATTTTTCGTCTCACGATGCTGTAAATAATAGGAAAAGGCTTGCCCGTAAATTTTACGCATAGAAGAACACGTATGATGCTAATTCACGGTGTAACACAAACTTTACGCCAATTAGTAGCAATCTTGTTATACACGCTATAATAGCAAATTTACGACAAGAACAGAGCAAACCTTATTGTACACGATATGATAACACATTTACGGAAAGAACAGAGCAAAGTATACTCTGGCACAACGAGACACAAAATTCACGCAAATAACAGAGCAAACCTTGCCATGCACGACATGACAGCAAATTTACAACTTTACTTTATTACAAACTTTACAAAAATATAGTATTCTGCCGATAGTTCGTTTATTCATCGCTATGCGACGCGCTATATGCATCCATCTCGTATTTGATTTTTAGTCATGAGAAGTATATAAAGCTTGCAAAAAGCAACTGGTAGAAGATTAAAAATATAATTATTTCTATCAGTTCAATTACTGATACAATCCCAACATAGGGAATTCAGATATTGGACTGATTGTTTCTCTTAGATCGGGCAGATAAATGTCTGAAAAAGTTTAAATCATCCGTTTATTGTTTACTTAAAATGTAAATATATATATATATATATATATATATATATATATATAATTCATATATTCATCATATTATAAATTCATTTTCAATTATTCATATATTATCATCATCTCATAATTATAATAAATGTCATCTAAGACTTTGTCTGCGCGGTCGCATAGCTTCTAAAAACGACGTGTCACGCAAAGAATGGATTGTTTCACAAAATAGTCCTCTCTGCGAGATTTATCGTTTCTCACAATTTGTCACAGAAGTCCTGAATCACTCACCCCATATAGAAAATTACCACAAATTTGCTATCACGCCATGCACAGCAAGGTTTGTTCTGATCTTGTTACAAATTTGCTATCATATCGTACATGGCAAGGTTTGCCCTATTCTTGCCACAAATTTGTTGTCATGCCGTGCACGGCAAGGTTTGCCCTATTCTTGCCATAAATTTGCTGTCATCCCGTGCACAGCAAGGTTTGTCCTGTTCTTGCCACAAATTTTCTGTCATGCCGTGCACGATAAGATTTGCTCTATTATTTGCGCAAAATGTGCATCACACTATTGCAACAAGCCTTGCCAGCAAAAGCTAAGCTTTTTGCGGACACACCTTGTCACAATTTTGCTGTAAAGGCATGCTCGGGTTTGCTGCAAAGTTTGCATCATTTTGCTTGCTGGGTATTTGAATGCATTTGTTAAAAGAGTGTCATCATATAGTTATTCGTCATGCATCATATGACTACAGATAAGTATAAATAACATTGGTGAAATGCAGTCTGTGTGTAAAGTTAATGCATGTCTTATGAATAATTTATAAATATACATTTATTTTTCAGTGGAAGTAGAAGAATTTTTCAAGCTGTTGATAAGATTTTGGCAAAGCCTGTGGCATTATGTTTATTTCAAATCAACATATTATAGTTAATTCTTATTTCGATGCAAATACATTGCTTGAAATAGATGAAGCATGTTCTAGTATTATTAATGAATATAATAGATTTGTTACGTTGTATTTTTCTATCTGTCGGAATGCTATTTGGTATATATATTTGAAAGAAGAAATTTGTTATTAAAACTGATATTATTGATTATTTTGTTCTTTTTAGTATTGAGACAAGGGTTGGTTGCAATATGTTGGTTTGCAATAGATGTGTTGCCGCAGACTTTATCAAAATCTTAACAACTTGAAAAATTTTTCTAGTTCCATTGAAAAATAAATGTATTTATAAATTTATTATAAAAATTTATAAATTATTAAAAAAATAGATAGAAATAGAAATAAAATAGAAATAGAAATTTATAAGACTTAATTGCACACACAGACTGTGTTTCACCAATATTACTTATACCTATAATTGCATATGATGCATGACAAATAACTACATGATGACAATCCTTTGACAAATGCATTTGAATACACTGGATTTCTTTTTACATCTTTCGTTTTTGATATATAATCAAGATACAAGACGTATTAATCAAACAATTTATAGCATAGTACAAGCATATAATAATATATTTTAGTTTTAATGTTAATAATTTTTTTTAAAAAAAGAATGTACAAATAGATATTGTTCAATAGAAATCAAAGAAATAAAAGGGTTGCTTTTTATAATTCAGAAATATAATAGATATATTAATTTTATCTGACTGCTCGTAAACACGTGTATAGTAGCAAAACATGTATATGACACATTAAAAAAAAAAGAAATGATATAACTGCTAAAAAATTACCTTTTTAAAAAAAAAGTGAAAAAAAAGCGCCAAGTGCACGCGCATAAGCGTCTTTTGCTATAAAGAAACTCTTATACAAAATAGTGTAATTTTAATTATTTTAATACAAAAACACTGTCACATCCAAACTAAAAAATTGTTCCACAAAATAGTTGTTTTAATTATCTACAAAAATAATGTGATATATGATAAAAATATTGCGCCAACTAATAAAAATTTATGTTACAAAATTTATTTATTATTATTTCTAATATTAAAAATTGTATCAAATTACAATGTGATTAAAATAGTGGAACATATTTAAGTGAAAGAAATTTTTTATTAAGAAAACAAATTTCAGTATAAAATAACTTTTTAATTAGAGGAAAATTTGGCGCTGCTAAACTGAACATATGCTAATTAACGTATTATTTACATTTTGAATTTTTGCAGCGCCAAGTTTTTCTCTAATTAAAAAGTTATTTTATACTAAAATTTGTTTTCTTAATAAAAAATTTTTTTCACTTAAATATGTTCCACTATTTTAATCACATTGCAATTTGATACAATTTTTAATATTAGAAATAATAATAAATAAATTTTGTAACATAGATTTTTATTAGTTGGCGCAATATTTTTATCATATATCACAATATTTTTGTAGATAATTAAAACAACTATTTTGTGAAACAATTTTTTAGTTTGGATGTGACAGTGTTTTTGTATTAAAATAATTAAAATAACACTATTTTGTATAAGAGTTTCTTTATAGCAAAAGACGCTTATGCGCGTGCACTTGGCGCTTTTTTTTCACTTTTTTTTTTTAAAAGTAATTTTTTAGCATCTTTCTTACGAGGAGCTGTGAGTATTCCCTCGCCCAATAATGGTTCAAAAAATTTGTATACTATACTCCTGTTCAAGCAATGACTATTTTGTAAGACTATCTACATCACAAAATTTATTTATATTTCTGTTAGATATTTGTTTGCGTCACTTTTAAGTAATTGACATATCTTTGGAAAATTATATTGATTACATCAAAGATATAAATTATAGTAGTTAGTAAGGTTTGACATAAATAGTTATAATGTAGAATATAAATGAATATAAAGTATTTCATACCTTTATTTGATCTGGTTTGTTTATAAAAATGAATGATTTGTTACCTATCCAAATTCGGAAGGGGGACGGATAATATTCTGCCCATTTAGTGAAAATATTCAATACATCTACGAAATGTTATATGACTTATTATCTGAGATGTGGTATATTTACATTTTATTATATTAAAATAATACGATGTTAGCAAAAATAAATTTTAATATTATATTTGTAAAACTTTTGTGTATGTGTTGCTAATTTTTTATTATTATTCTATAACTTAAGCATTAATACTATTATTTCTTCATTCTTACCATTAGGACTTCGCTGGAGAAGAATGTGGGCATTCCCAATAAATGGGAGCGTTCTCGGACCAGGCAAGGTGTTTACGGTTTTAGAAGATTGTCGGCGATGATAATTCAAGACGAAGTATCTTATGGCAATACATACCAGAATAATTAATGCAAGACTTACAAATACCATTGTACTGAACGATGATAACAGCAAAATAATATTAAAGTTTTATATTAATGTTATTACCGAAATGCGGATATTATTACTTCATTAACGCTTTTATTATGTTTCTCCTTACGTAAGTAGTATAGGGGCAACTATAGCTAGACACAACAAACCCCCACCACCGACCCCGACCCCCTGCTGTGTGCCTGTCTGGCCACGCCCACCACAGGTACCTATGGAAAAAAGAGGGGACTCGTGGACGTCTACGAGACAATTTTTATTATTTAAAAAAAAGGGGGAGGAGATGCGTAGACGTCTACGAGACAATTTTTTATTTTTTATTTTAAATTTTAAATTTTTTCCTTTTAAATTTTTCCTTTTAAATTTTTTCCTTTTAAATTTTTTATTTTTTTATTTTTTATTTTTTTTTCCGGGGCGAGTGGAAATTCTCGGGGTTCGAACCTGGGTCCTCCACATTTCCAGACAGGGTCCTAGTATGCTGGGCTAGCTGAAATCTTATTAGAATAAGGATTAGATGTAGTATTTGTAGAGAGTAGTCCTCAGGCATAGGGGACCCTACGCTCTGATTGGCTTCCCTATAGTTGCCGGCAGTTTGATTGGATGAGGAGCATATTTGTAGAGAGTAGTCCTCAGGCATAGGGGACCCTACGCTCTGATTGGCTTCCCTATAGTTGCCGGCAGTTTGATTGGATGAGGAGCATGTTTCTGAGCGAGAGGGAAAAACGCGGCAAAATAACACGTGTGTAAGAATCGGCAAGATGGCGGCCACCGAGAATGGTGACGTCGCGAGAATAGAAGGGGTCGTAAAAAGCAAGTCTGTGCAGGTAGCGATTACGTCGGTTTTAGAGCTTTATGACGTCACTTAGACGAGGAGAGAAAGGATAGGAAAATAGTAAATGTTTTTATATAAGCGATTTAAAATAAAAAATTTTTATTAAATATTATACTTATGTTTAAATGTAAATAATAATTTCGCAATGTACAAAACTTCTTATGTGACAGAAAATATGCAAATTCGCTGTTATATACATCGATAAAACGTGAGCTGAGAAAAATTAACGTTCTATTATATATCCATATGGCAACGAACAATGACTATCAATAAACCTACGTTTTAGTAATACAGGCTCGCATACTTTAGTTTCGTGACAGGGTAGCTGAGACTGTTTGACGCTGAGGTTTAGGACTGAGACTATGACGTCACAGAGACGCCGGGAAGAAAGGAAGGGAAGAAAAATATTTTCACACCTGGTTGCTTTAAAATAAAAAACATCTTTATTTATATATCGAGGAAATATGATATAATATACAATGAAAATTTACATATAATTTAATATTTATTTACAAAAAAATTATTTTCACCGCTGCGAAAAGTATACGAAATTATATTACATATTATAGCGATAAAAGAGATAGTCGAGAAACAATAGAAAAATAGCAGGAGATTAATCTTGATAGGAAGAGGCGGCTTCTAGGTCTGGGAGTTCACCACAGAATTCCTGGATAGCCTTTTCGAATTCATCATCCTCCGAAGACTGTGGAGAAAGCGAACGGGGGGAAAACGATGCCTCGGGAGAAGGACACTCAGGTTCTCCTGAATATATAGGAGAGTAGCTGGGTTCGAGTGAGTCGTCTTCATCGTCCGAGTCTATAAACAAAAAATAAAATTATATATAGCATTATATATATATATATATATATATATATATATATATATATATATATATATGTATGTATAAAATTTTCGCGTTTCGCCAAAAAAGTAATATTTACCCGATAACGTAATGACTTCAGGGTGCCTTCGTGAAGGTCCTGCTACAGCCTCTTCTGCAGGACGTTTTCTTCGCGTTGATCCGGCTCCTATTTTCGAAATGGCGAGCATATCTATTTTAACAAAAATAAAAATTTTATTAAAATAAAAATTTAAAATTTACTACATTTTTTGTAATTGTTGCTATTATAAGTGAAATATATTTACCTAACGCACGTTGTCGATGGTAGTGCATCAGAAGATGAGCTATATAGTCGCCGATATCCTCATCCTCCTTGTTCTCCATAACTAGGCGGCCTGTTATTATTTCGCCTGCTATATTTAATAGGCGGACATCACCGCCAAAATGTCCTAAGCAAAACACTATTGCCAAGGCATCGCTCGAACAGCTGTTGGCGGCCTTTTTAAACATGCGATAATTGTTCTCGCTGTCTTCCTCCGTTATGCGGTCGAGATATTTTTTGATATCAAAGCGCGGTATAGTAACAGCACACAATAACGCGATTTTTCTTAAAATATCGGCGACACACATTTTCGAGCACTTCACTTTACTTAAAAAATGCGCGAAAAATTTCGAGAGATGGAAAACTAATGTTGGATTTTTCATGGGAAATCAGAATTTATACATAATCCCCCCACTGTTTTCCAAAAGGACAATAAAGTGGGGAAAAAAGTTTCCTGATCCTAGCACTGGCTATTTTTAGTTATTTTCATTTTATGGCCGGCTAATTCCCTTAGTTTCTATAGGGTTTCGCATTTGTCACGCCGAAAGAAATTACGTTACCTCAACCAATGAAAGAATAATAAAAAAAACAGGCGTTAAAAAGTTCAAACGTTTGGAACATTATACTGTAAAAGGAAAGAGGGGAGATGAAAAAAATTTAACAATTTAAGTAAAAAAACATCCTACATTTATTGATATTAATTTTATATAAATCAATATTCTTATTACATATAATTAAAATATTACATAGGAGTACATCGTCTATACCGTATTACAATTCGAATTACATGATTAAACACGGCAACGCATAGCGTAAAATGTTTCACTTGTTTCTTTTTTCGCGAAGAAAAATTTTACGAAATAAGTGTACGATTAAGCGATCGTTATGTTCGCAATCTTCGGTAAAAAGACTAAGAAACCGATTAAGATCGTAACCGTTGCACATATAATATAAAAATACGCAACTATATTGTCCGCATGTTTGAGAAAAAATTCCTTGTAATTGTTGAATATTCCAACGATGGATGATGGAGTTTCGCCGAAGTCGGTGGAGAAATCCGGCGTGCAAGGGTGGTATTCCGTAGCTGTCGAAGTATGTGCCTGTACCATGCTCGTCGAGGAAGAAGGCGACCCAATGTTCTCCAGGTCGATTGTGGTCATTCGTATTAGCGACGATGGCAGTCGACCTCGTCCACACCCTCGGGACTCTGTCAGCTGGATAAACTCCCGCATGCCTGGCATTGATGTGGTGCAATGCTTGTAGAATTTCGCGAGAGTTCATTATTTTGGTACGGAGGCGAACGAACGAGCGGTATTATATATTCAATAACTTCGGTTTTTACCTCCTTCGCTACTGCGTCTTTTGTCGCGCCGGCTTGTAACGCTGAGTTTTCAATGTCAGCTCGTGTGGAGTTAGTAGTTGCTTCGAGCTTGTCTCTATCCATCAACGACGATAATTCAGATTTTTCAAATTTCTCTACTTCTTTTTCTATTGATCGCTCGAATTTTTGCAGATTTTTTTTCTCTATTTCATTTCTATCGCGCGAAATCTCATACGCACAGTACGTACAGATTTCCTCGTTTTCGTCGTCTTCGTTTTCGGCGTCCTCGTCGTCGTCCTCGTCGTCGTCGTCGTCGTCGTCGTCGTCGTCACAGGCGTTTAAACTCCAATTATCCGGAGAACCACAAGTAGTTTGAGTACTAACGTTCGTATTGCCGTAGGCGATATTATTTCGCTCGATCAGCCAATATTTTAATTTATATACGTTGCGTAATGCGCAATGAAAGATTCCGAATTTTCGAAATCCGTGGTAACCACAATATCGTCCGCGCACTTCTCCCTCTGACAGATTTTTGAATGCGGGAGAAATATCTTCCAAATTATGTATATTTCTGGAGAGTAGATTCCGCAAGTAGGTTTCTTTTTCGGCACCTCTGACGTAAATGTAACGGGCCTGTCTTGTTATTTCACGTAGTTGCGATGTAAAATATTTCGGATTAGCTTCACCGTCGAACCATTCGATGCCGTGATAATTTCGTGTAAGCCAGTTATTTTCATGTCTTACATTTCTTGGTAAATCGCCAAATGAATGCGGTGGCATCATAATCCAATGTCCGACGAATGGAGCGTCAAGCGCGATAATAGCAACTTCCTTGGGATAAACTTCGCAGAGGCATCGCGGAAACCTTGTATGTCGATGACTATATCCATTTTGTGAAGACTGGAGCGCTCTCGATAGCGTGGTTATAATAGTTTAAACTGCTCGCGAAGCGTCGACGCTCGTGTCTCGAATGAAACTGAATTCTTTTCTATTATATTGTATATTTTTTGATATTTTACGCTGTTGGCATTTTGATCGAATGTGGAGGGGAGAAAAAGGAGGGAAATTTTCCGAGTATTACGTTGTCAAATACTTGAGAGCGATAAATATCTATCCGGCAAAATCGACGATGACTTGACGAGACGAATCGATTTCTATTACATTATCGAATTTGGCGTAAATAATACAATTAACGGTCTCTGTGAGAGCCTTCTCGAATCGCACTTCTAATCGTAAACTACCATGTCTCACGAGATTCCAATGTCCCGCGTAATTAGCTGATAGGTCGGGCGTGAGATCAAAAGCGAATAACGTATATCCCTTGGAATAATCGTCTCTACTTATAGAATTTCCTTCGTTCAAAAAATGGATGCCCGTTCCCGCGAAGAGAGTTTGATAAGCTTCGACGTAAAGCGGTTCCTCCGGCGAGAAAACCGTTTGTAACGGTCTACTAGGAATTTGCATACCGTCGACGTATAGTGAGAAGAAATTTATTCCGTAATTTTTGAAATTAAGCGGATTTAATTTTCTATCCCCATTTAAACGCTTTATTATTAACAAAGCCGACTATTATCCTTTTCGGAAGTTGACCCAGTATTACATTATCTAACGATTCATCCACAACACCACTGTGAATCGTAAATGTTTTAACTTCGACTCTCATGAGCGGATATTTGGCCGTAACTTTACTCAACATTCTAGCATGCGCGAGTAATAATCCGGCGCTTATTTTCGCCCTTCTCACGAGTAAGCTCGCATCCAGTATATGAATTTTCGACGATGAACCGTTACTGTCCATAAGACAAAACGAATCTTTCGAACGGACGAGTCTCAAGCGTACTTCTACACCGTTAATTAAAAATTTGTCTTGATTGAAAACGTTGCAATGGAGATGCCCTACAAGATCTAGCGCTCGCCCGCCGTGAATGTAACGCGCGCGTCTCACGAGAGCGGAATTTGGCGATTTTGATCCCACCGGTTCGTCCATTTGACCGGGTGTATCCGCGTCCCATAGACAGGAGGTTAGATGGGAAGTTTTTGCGGGTGAAGAATAATTTAATAACGCCTCGATGTACGCGCGGTACGCGTAAGCGTTGTTTGGAGGCGACACGAGCTTTTGATTGAAATACACGTCGATCTGATTGAACATGGAATGAAGTAAATGATTTACGGGGCCTATAGTGGCCGTGACGGCTGCGCCCGAAGTATGCCCCGTGGAATTGCCCATCGTTTCTACGCGTAAGCGAAGACTTAACATGGTGTGCGTGAGATCTAAATATTCTTCTCCGTGACCGGGATGACGAATTCTATCGGGGAATGTCCGAGAGCGAAGTCACGGGTTTGTAATGAATCCATTGCGAACTCTCATACTAGTTTGTGTGGGCGGTAAAGAAAAGAGATCGAGTTCGCTCTTTAAACACTCGCTCGAATGCGTGTGAAGAAAGGACATGCTTATTTACCGCAAATTTTTTTGTCGTCGCTGTAATTCTCACTGTTAGATGTGTTTAGAATATATGTCGTTTAAGAAAATATGTCGGATACGGTGCGCTTTCTACCAGTTTTACGCCGTTTCGCGGATGTCTTAAGTCTTTAACCGTCTGTGCGATTTTTTCTTTTCTTATTTTAGATGTTTTTGTATTTGTTCTTTTTTTCCCTCGCGTCTTGCGCTTTGACAACTTTTCTTACGCACCTGGCGTCGTCTACGCAACGTCGCGGATTTAGCGATGCGCGTGTTGAGCGCGCCGAAAGGAAACTGAGCTACATGCATTTTTGCATCCGACTTATAACCGAACCCTTCATCAGACTGTTTATTTTTTCTTTAGCTTTTCTCTTAAGATTGTCGCGCGATTCTTCAAATCGGTGTTTGGCCGCTACCTTAAACGGCATATTGTTTTCAACATCTTCGATTTATTATTAGCACCGGCACGTAAAGCTTCTTCCCCCACAGTCCGTACGCCTCTGGTTAAATAAGGTAGTACTCGTCTGAACAATCCTCCGAGAAAACTACCAATACCGTGACCTCGTTGATAGGGCGATCCGACGAAAACTCGCGGAATTCACCGCCGCGACTGCCGCCGTTTTGTAACTCGTCGTAATACGTCGAATAATAATCCATTAACGTTTAAATTTTTTATTGAGGTCTCTAATTATTATTATGTTATCTACTCGATACGCCTAAAGTGTAATGTCACTGTCAGCGTTCCAAATTCGAAATGGTATACTCTGTTCTAGTTGATCTCTTATATCTATCTCGATTGTGCGAAAAGACGTTTGACGCAGGGCAATGTATTGAGTATGCGAGAAATGCTTTATTTGAGTAGACGCGAACGCGTAATCATTTCCAGCATCGAGTGCGACTATTTGCAAAGAGGAGATTGTACATTGCCAGTATTATAGGGTTCGCAAATATCGCAATAGACAAAGAGCTTGTCGGGGATACCGCGCAACAAACTAGCTGGTTCGGCGGCTATTATTACGCGTTCGCGCGTAAATATGTAAATGGTGATGTATAAATTTCTCATCATAAAATCCAGGAAGGTAAAATGCCTGGTGTAACGGTATTATTTTTCAATTTTACCATGCTTCTCATCAGTATTTGTATATTGAAGTCTGTTTCACTAAAGAGCCATAACGGTAACGTTCCACAACACTAGCATTGAGCTTATTGTGTGTATCGAAGCCGAGTATTCGCAAAGTTTTCGGAAAAATTACATAATGAATCATATCACATTTCGTAATGTCGCAGAAAGTTTCATAATTAATTTTGCGTCCGATAATAGCTCAAATTGCCAATGAATATGCGAACCCACGGATTTTTGCAGAGTAATTTACAAACTTTCTATAATATCGTGCAACTTGAGTAAATACCCGATGGTATTTCAGATTTCTTAGCGTTGAATTTTCTTTTTTTGGGAACCTATCGTGAATTCTTGAATATTGATAAATTTTATGATTCCTTCCAGGACGTATATGAAGAAAGCTAGTCGGAAATTGAATCTCCGTGAGCGCTTACTTTCCAACGTCCTTGCAAGTCTATACGTTGAGTAATTCAGTGGTGAAACACGTTGGTTTTATTCTCCGGAAAAAAACGCATGCTGCTATTATCGGGAGAATTATATAAAATCCTTCCTCCCTCATATTTGATTCAAAGATTTAAACTCGAAGCGGGTATTCAAGAATCGTTTTGAAGGATATCCTTGCCAACTAACTAATAATTGTTTATTGTTGCCACGTCCCATACTTTTATCACACGATCGACGATAAATTCTTCCCCTTGCAAGTCTTTAATAACAGATGCTAATTCGTGTTTCATAAAAAATCCCGTCTATAACTTCGCCCGCTAAATCGCTTAATTCGTATACGCGTGGTTTTCTCCATTCGAGAACACGGTGAATTCGAATATTTCTTCGCTTCACTTTGCCTCGTATCCTTTCTCAAAGGCTACTTTTGCTCTACTGACACGCACGAAATCGCCCACGTATATTTAGCCTTTTGCCCGGCGATTCTTTTTCTCTCGCCCCATCGCCGTTGTCGTTCCAGCGACGATTCATATTTTCACGCGCGATTCGCGCATTTTCCCCTCGTAACGACTGCAGGTTGCATTTTGATGGTGGAATTGCCGAGTATGATTGTAAGCGCGAACGATATCCTGCAAAACATCGATGTAGCATCGTGTATTTTATGAGTAAGATATCGCCACATTCGTTCCTTGAGCGTTCTATTTAAAACGTTCCACTATAGCTGCTTTAATATCAGGATTACGAGCTACGCGAAA